>PVJX010002307.1:0-132330 GCA_004027295.1 Dolichotis patagonum
AGAGGAAAGAAGAGAGAGAGACAGAGACAGAGACAGAGACAGCGACAGAGAGAGACAGAGGAAGACGGAGAGACCCAGAGAGAGAAGCTTTCATAAATCACATAAATTGTATCCTACCATACTAAGGAAATTGTCTTCCCTACATTATCCATCAATGCATTGACCTTTTACATAAAAAGCAGGTTGCTTATGTGTATATCCCATTATAAAGTATCATCTCACAACCTCTATTTCAGTACTATTAAAGGCATGTCAAAAAGAATCATTGACTTAATGTCAAACGTATCCAACTTGCCCCATGAATGTACCTGGAGGCAGGTCACTAATCAACAGGCAGATCAGGTCAGATTCTCGGGAGTCTCCTAGACACCTGGTTGGGGCGGGTTTCTCTGGCCTCACCTTCCCAGCTGACTGGTTTCTTTCTATCCCATACATTGGTACCATGGATGCTATAGTAAGCATTTCAACATTTAGATATTTAGAGTTAATATAGCTTTTTTTTTTTTTAACCTCAGCTGCCCAAAATGTGGCAGTGACAGAAATCTCCAGTACTTCAGAGACAACAGTGGGGTTTTGGGTCCTTTCTTGCTTTATTATAATTTTTGGCACTAAATGGGTAGCAAATAACTGCTTGCAGAATGTATCTTTGGTGAAACTAAAGAAACATGAAGTTACTATCTTGCCACATGACAGAGACACTGTGTTATGTGTATTCCACGGACCAAAATGGTATTTGGCCTGGTTCCTGTGAAAGAAGCATCAAAATGGGGGTTTTAATAAAAGTAGAAGCTGAATTTCTAGAGGGGAATTAGGAGGGCTTTGTGACAGAAAATATATACTAAAAGAAATAAGATGAGCAAGGGAGCAGAGAGAGTCATGGAAAAAGACTTGAGATGGCTGCATATTAGTGACAAAAAGGTACATTTTCCAATGGGGAGAGCATCTTCCAGTTTAAAACAATTATCTTTTCATTTTCCTAAAAATGCATATGGTGATTTTTGTAGCTTGAAAATATAGGAATTAAATAATTAAAAGTAAAAAGTTCTTTATTACTCTGAAAGTGAGGTGGATCCATCAGTTGTAAAAGAGACTTGGAAATTAGCCAAAATAAGGACATGACCATTGGATTTTACTGGAAAGGAAAGAAGTTGAGAGAACTTAGAAATATACTTATTGATCTTATAGAATTAAGTGACTATTACAGTTATGTATAATTTAGACACAAAATGTTTTTATTTTTCTCCCTTATACCCCTCTTCCTTCCTCTGCCCCTTTCCTCCCTCCTTCCTCCTTCCAATCATCCCTCCTGCTTTTCTTCCTTATTTCCTTCCTTCCTTCCTTCCTTCCTTCCTTCCTTCCTTCCTTCTTTACTCCTTCCTTCTTTCCTTCCATTATTCTTCTCAAGACTATATGTTAGTGTAGATCAGGGGAATTATGCTTATACACCTTGTGTATCATGGCTGAATCTCACTCTTCCATGTAATAGGAAAGGCTACTGGTGTGATTACAAAGAAGAATGACAGAGAGCAAAACGATGACACTCTGATTCAAAAATATTTTTTGAAAATACTGCTATTACATTGTCAGTTTTATGGAAGTTTGATTCCTTTTATTTTTATTTATTTTTTGTCTTACCTTTTAAACTCATGATCTCTATTCATCACATCAAACACACATTAAGAGTGTATGCACAACCGTATGCAAGTGACCTCACAGAACTCTTCCGCTCCACTGACTAATCTCCATTTTTGCCTGCTTTTTTTCTTAGTCTTTACAACACATATCCAAAGCCTTTATCTTTACTCAATGGACATAGACTCTCAACCTACTTGTCTGAATTCTGACTCTCACCAATACAAACAGACACACACACACACACACACACACGCACACGCACACGCACACACACACACACACAAACACACACACTAGTTTAAAACATATAGTGATAGAAACAATGAAATCTAAGATTTGGCATCAATTTTCATTGTTTATAATATTATTTGGTTTTTTATTTCTCAATATTTATGTCTTTACTTAAAGCTGAAATTACCTTACATACGTCTTTTATAATTTTTATCACAACCTAAGTGAAACCTTTGATTTAACCATGAAATCTGCTTCTTCTAACAAGTTTGTGGGGTCCAGTAAGCAAATTTAACTACTGTCTACCCCAAAACTCTAGCTACAAAACAGAGACAATTTTCAAAATTTTCTTTGCCTCTTACAGGCAATATATCAACAATAGAAACAAGCAAAATATTTCCTTAATATATCTATATTTTCAGTCTCCTATCATCCTGATTTTATCTATCAATTATTTGTTATCTAGACAACTCCCATAGACCTTAAATGGCCTCTTTGCCTCTACTTTGTAAACTGCTCTCCACACCTAACTAGAATGATCCTAGAAAACATAAAGAAGATTACTGCTTGAACTCTCCTGTAGCTTCACTTCATGCTGAAAATAAAATCCAGTTCCTTATCATAGACTTCATGGCATGACTTTAACCTTTTCTCTCACTCCCTTTGACCACTACTATATTTGCTTAACTCAAAAAATCATTGTCTACATACCTTCTCTCTGTCTAGCTCTCTTCTTTCTTATAGTCTTTGAAGTAACTCTTCCTCTGCCCGGACTATCTTCTTCATAGATCTTCAGTGACTGGTTTCTCCACTTACACACAGCCTGACCAGAAATGTACATCATGCTCAAGAAATATAAAACTGAAGCTAGAAAACAGCTATGGACTTTCTACTAAAAGTGTGGTTAAAGACCCAGCCGCAGTCCTATCACCTGGAAGGGAGTTTGTTAGAAATGCAGAATCTCAAGCTCCCTCCCAGGAACACTGACTTAGAATCTGCACTCTAACAGAACTCCAGGTGATTCGTGTTTGCGCTAAAAATCTAGTATTTACTAACCCAGCACATTACATTCTCATTTCTCTTACCACTTACATTTCCAGATTTTCCCTTGTCTCTTGGGATATATTTCTATGAGCTCTATTCCTTCAATAAAAATAAGTTCCATGAAAATATGGGTTTTTCTGCTTTGGTCAGTTCTATCATGACCAGTAAATGGCACTGCCTGACACTCTCATGGTTGTTAACTTCACAAAGGAACTATCCACATTCACGTGAAGACTACTCAACACCACACTCTTAAGGAAGCAAAGGCCTGAAATTCAATTTCCTACATTCATTTCACAACTCCCCCGATCAAATAAACTATGTACATCGGTTTCTCTGGGAAGCTAAAGTAGGTTCACCATCTAAAAAGATGACATCTCTAAAGTGAATTGGTATTGAATGAAATATCAGGCCTCTTCCAGCCACCTTGTTCTACAATGGCTACCATAGGAGGGTTTCTTAACACTGTCTTCGGAATTCCCATGAGTATCTCTGACTTAGCAACAGCCAAGGCTGAAACTGGAGTTGTGTTCAGCCCTTTGGCACGACAGGGAGTTATGAGCTGTTTATATTCACAAAAAATTATAGCAGCAGAGACAATAGCCTGGCATGAGGAGTACTGGTTTTGAGAAAATCAAGAAAGAGGAGAAGAAAAGAAGAGAATATCTAGAACAGTGAATGGTAGGATACTCCACTCCCCAAAGTGATATGAGAGAGAAAAGCACAGTGCACCTTTCTTTCTCTATCATTATTTTAGCTTTTTATTGACACATCACACTCTAACTTGGCACCACACTCCTCTAAATTGTCAACAATTGAACACACAACATAGTTTTATTTTCCCAAAAAGTACTTCCACTCTACAAACCATGAGAACATGTTCATATTTTTATCTTCTCCATTTCTTGTTCTCTCTTGTGCCATGACCCCCACTCATTTTTCACAGGGAACTCTTCATTTCTGGACAGCTCATATCTGTAGGACAGACAAGATCTGACAAAGCACCATTCCTGGACTTAAATTCAGACTTTTTTGGAAGTTAGTTGGAGACTTGTTAACACCATTGTTTTTTATGAAAACAAGCATAACATAAATCTGAGGAAATATGAAACCACAAAGATGGATGTTGTGTTCTAAATGGAAAAGAGAAAAGATAGAACATGATTCGAGGATAAAGAAAAGGAAGGAAAAACATGGCAGACAAAGGAGAGAACGATATTTGTCTTTAAGATCATGGTACTTACCAGTTTGGAGAAATGCTGCGACTCTCATCTAGCGTCAGTTCATCTTTCAAATATGAAAAGCCCATCGGGCTACAGCTTCAGTTAAAGCCATTGCTGGATTTAATCTAGGCCACCCACAGTGACAACTGTACAGCATTTTGCTTACAAAGACAGCCCGAACACATTTATATTTCTATAGTTTGTTTAAACCTTAGTATTACTATTGACTACTACACATGTCATTTTTGTTTTATTTCTCTTTGGATGCTATGGATTGAACGGAAGGTCTTATTAAACTGTTTTTTTTTTTTTTTTTTTTTTTTTTTTTTGGTGCTGTGAGCTGAACCCTGGGCCTCAAGCCTGCTGTACATGTATCTTATCAATGAGCTGCATACCTGGACCTTCTTATCTTGGTTTAAAAATAATCTTTTTGTTTCATCTTGTTTTGTTTTGTTTTTTTGTTTCTGGTGCCAAGAATTAAACTTAGGACTTTGTGCTTACAGACAGGCACTTGTGTTGCTGAAATATATCCATGGCTGTTTAATTTTTTTTTAATCTTAATAAAATTAAGATAGTAAAATAATGTATTTTTAAAAGTCCTGCTCCTTTAATGCTATGGGCCACATGGTGTTTTACACCCCAAAGCCCTTACAAACAAGATCAGATAACTTCGCAACTGCACTGTCTTCTTACCAGATGTTCTAACTCCTGTTTTTAAACCTAATATCTTGTCAGCTACTTTTGGATGGGGCTGCTATATGCAGTTGAGAAATGAATGCACCTCTACAAATGAGTTGTAGTCACACATACAAACCCACACACTCATACAAGCGCCATGTACATACGCTACAAGAAACTCAGGAAAGCAGCACTAAACTCAATTGAATGCTTTGCAAACCTACACGTTATGCTCCTGAAACATGTTTCACTTGGTCTAGGCTCTGGAAAGGAAAAGGCAACAGTGAAAACTAAAAGACAATGAATACTAAATTTGGTGTTTTCCAACTCAAGAAGCCACAGATGATTTGAAAAGTGGGAAAACATATAAGTTGCTCTGCAGTTTATTCAGGTGAAACCTTCCATCCTTGCCCGTGTATATGACTGGCTTCCTACTTGGTTACACACCAAAGCCCTCAGGAACTAGAGTTTTAGATCAGTGTCACAACATTTATATTTTTAAAAAATACCCTGAAAACGCCAGCTGTACCCCAGCTTGGATTGTTTCCCCTGCGTCTTACAGTTAGAGTTGTCAACATCAGCAATATACACGACGTTTGAACTTCTTCCAAGTGACTTACCCACACGCTCAGTCTACTGAAAAATTTCAGTGTCTGCCCACCTGCTGTTCAAGTGTGGAGAGGAGATGAAAGACATTTTCCCCCTGAAATTAAAAAGAATCTAAAAACAAATATTTTTGGTTCAATACCTCCATTTTTATGAACTTTTCTTCTGCCCATTAATCAGCCTGCCCTCTCTAATAGTTAATTCCTTGCAAGCATATGCTCTTTAACATAATCAGATGCATAGGAGGTCTTATATGATACAATTATCACTATATAACATCAGAAACAGATTTTAAACTCAAGTATTTTTTGATGGTGATAAACATAAGTACTACCACTGTATGAATGAGAAGGCAGTATCATTCAAATAAATTGATGTAGAAATGGTATCGTTTTGCTCATTAAAAAAAGGAATTTTGAACCACTTTAAACATTCACTCATTCATTCATTGACTCATTCATTTGATCTTTACTCTTTCCTCATGGGTTTTCTATATGGTTGTTCTACAGATAGCTTGTGCTGATAATAAAAGAAATTCAAAAAAATGCATCTGCCCTAGTTTTTTCTCTCAAATGAACATTTCTTAGGAGGCAGGACTAGATTAGATGTATACATAGGAGAGGTAAAATAAGAAAGCGTTAACTAACAATGCAGGATTTAGGCATAATAGCATATGGTAGTATTAAGTGTGAAAAACAGTTTAAGAATATAGTCAGGAGCAGTCTCTATAGACAGAGTGAGCAGAAAGATAGGAGACTTCTACTTGGTGTTTTATAAATAGGTAGGATTTAAATAGTTGGAAAGCAGTGAAAGAGACATTTTCCATATGGGGCAACACGAGCAACTGCAGAGAGGTGATAATGCATGAAGCACATGGGAGGTGGGAGGAAATTTATGTAATGATGAAATTCCTACATTAGTTTAATACCTTTGTTTCCACATACATCTTCCTCTAGCTCCCCAAGGGCTTCTAAGACATTTTAGTTAGACTGGAAGTGTTCATCTGTCACCAAAACCCCCATTTATTCTAGTCCAAATGTAAGGAAGATAGGAAAGAGGATGGGTCATCTTCCCCCTTGGGACCAGAGAACTAAGGAAACAGGGTTGGGACTCCCTCAGACAGTGGAATTCGGTTCACACAGCCTGCTGGAGAATCATAATGGTAAGCATTTGTGGTCAGTCCACTTTCCAGTTTTCATTTCAGTGCTTCATCGGTCCTTGCTTCTCTTCCATACCTGATCTTCTTGCTTCTCCTTCTACTCTTTGGTTATTTACCTTATTCTCTTGGTTTTCATTCCCTCTTTTGCTGTCAGCTCACTGCTGGCTTTGCCTTACCTAGCCTTTGTCTTTCCTTACTCCTTAATGGAATTGACAAACTGTAGTTAATGTATGCTATCACGGACTGTTTTGGTATCCTGTATTTTTCCGTTCTAATTCATGAGAACAAAACTCCAGTTCCGTCCCCTCTGAGCACACATTCATTCCAGCCTACTCATGCTTGCTGATCCTGTTGCACAATCTCGGTACTGCATTGACTGCTTTTGAGTCCAGAGCACTTCCCATCCAATAAGATCCACTGGGAAAGTGGTAAGGGGCACGCCTACCAGGGACATTGCCTTTAAGATGAGTTGTGACAGATGAGCTTTCTTAGAGAACACTGCGTTAGTGTAAGTCATAGCAATTGACAAAACTAAGAGAAAAGGTAAGAACAGTGTTTACTTCGCTATGCGTTTTGAGAGTGATGGGTAATTTGTTTAATAGTGAATTTATTGAGTATCTGCAATGCAGTGGACAGTATTGAGAACTTTAGTTTCGCTATAATGTATAATAGTTAAAACAGTTCTGTAGAGACAGGAAAACTGAAACTCCAGAAAATTATGCAATTTATCCCAAAGTAACTATTAACAGATAAAACTGAGGTTTTAGTATGTTTCTTACATTTAAAAGAACTTGATTTATTCACCTCTAGTAGCCCTCTTTCAGTACATAATTTATAATTTCTATATTCGGTGACTTCAAACTGGTATAATCAATCATTTGATGAACCAAATAATTGCTTTTGCTGTCTCATTTGCTTTAATTATGGCAATATTGGTAGCAATAGTTCATATCTGGCAAATGTAAAACTGAAAAAAAAATTAAAGCTCATTTTAATGTTCAAGTATCTATTGATTTAAAGTATGCTATCTTTATGTTTTACATGTCTCATTTATGTCACTGATGATTTTGCTTAATTATATGGTATATTTCTTGAGGGCAAAGTAATTTTAATAATTTTTTATATTAAGACCATCATTATCCTGAGAAAAAACAATACTTAATACTAGCAATTTCCTGTTTAAGAAATATGACATAATTGTGGAAGTAGATCTGGTATTTCTATCCTTCATCATCATCAAAATAAAACTTATTCTATTAATCATATCAATTTAAACAGGAATACTTTGAGTACTTGCTGAGGTATACTCCTCCCTAGGTATTGTAGAATGTCAAAAGTAATATTTCTAAGTTCTAATCTCAAAATACACAAATTTTGCTTCACAAAATACAAAAATGTCAAGATGCACGTAAAATATAGAATGCAATAATAAGGTATAACATAGGCCACAACATGCATAACATAGAAGTATGTAATACAGAAAATCAGAAACTAAATCAATATGGCTGGAACAAAGATGCCAAGAGAATATGACATAATTGGTGTTGGGTATTTCAAGAAAAAGGAGTATATGTATAATCAATCACATAAAACTTGGTTAATTGCTTCTCTGTTAAATACTGGCAAGTTTTATAGTGTAAGGTGCCAACTGAAATTGAATAATATTTTATTTCATTTTAGATTTGGATATTCCAAAAGATATATTTTTGAGATCCACTGATTAAAACATCCATCAACAATTCAACTAATTATTATTTTTCTGCCTTCTCATCTCTATGCTAAAAATGAAAAAATAGTATTTGGCAATTAATTCTTTCTCTATAACAAGTGTCTAATAATTGACTTAAGAACACAGAACTGCAGGAGTAACAAAAATAGCCTACATCAGGTTTTGCTATTGAATCATAATTTTAGGGTATATGGCAAGTGAAAAAGTCTACTGTCTTCCCTCATTAAATTTTTACTTGCTTAGAACAAGAATGTAAATATTGAGCATTGCACTTTTTTACATTAATTTTACATAATAATGAATGATTAGAGATAAGTCTATTTTTTATACAACTGTATGTGACAAAATCTTGTCAGTTTTCATTTGGTTGACGAACAATACAGGTAGGAACAAGCAGGCCACCCCTGACTGTTGAAAAGCTCTTTTCCTTTTGTAATGAATTTTAAGGGTCTCATGAGTCTGTGACCTTTGTTATTTTACTTTCAGTATTCTGCACTGTGAAAATTTATGATCTTTTTATAAATGATTTGAAGAATCATTCTGTTACCACTGAAAGACAAATTCAATCTAGAAGTTTGTTATTGTTGTTTTTATACAAAAAGCTAAAAAATTTGGAAATTCACAATGCTTATTGCATTGGTATTGCATTTAAGAAATATGAATATCAGGATGTTGGACCAAGTCCCAGAAGGCATTTGAAAAACCATATTGCTTGGGATTCATTGGGCCTCATTGGCCTAAAGATTTATGTTTTTCAAAATATCTGGTAAATTTTCAACTATTCTTTCTTCCAACTTAGCCTCTTTTGCATTTGTTTATAGCCTCTTGGAACTTGGGCTGCAGTCATGTTAGATTTTTCTCATTTAATCTTTTGTAATTCTTAACTCTCATATTTACTAGGTCTGGCTTCTCCTGAGCAAGATTACAACAAGTGTTTATTTTGAATCTATTTTCCGTGTATACAGCAGTGACCTTGTGTAGAGGCTAATCTAACTGCATCTGTTAAAGTTTGTTTTCAAATACTTTGCTAATTTTTTAATGTTTCTTTTACTACATTTCCTCTGAACATTATCTATGTTACTTTTGTCCCTAAAGAAAAGTAGCATTCTGCACCTATGAATTACAATTCTTTAAAGTCCTAAAATAGGAGACTGCAGCAGGACAGTTATCACTTCAGGTCAGGAATTTTGAAAACTAAATTCCCTGTTTCAGGTTTTTCAGACTACACAAGAGATAAAATAAGATGGTAAATTTGTGAAAGTTGATTTGCAATTATATATTCTCAAGGAAGGCTTTGTTTTGTTTTTCCTTTTCCATCTACACAATACCAAGATCACCACAAGCAAACTTTTTTGATGTCTCCTTTTGTGCACTGTGGGGTCTTTTAGGTTTCTAATGTCATGCAGAGACCAGCTTTCACACTGACTGTCTCATTCCATTTCGTGCTCTTGTGCCTTAGGCAGTCAAATACCTACCTGAAATATTTAGCATTAAAGTAAACTTTGGTATTTAGTTATCATCATGGATTCCAGTCTTCTGTTTACTTGAAGAATGGTAAATTTTATAAAAAAAATACATGATATATATATATTTTTTTAATTCAGAAAAGTTCAATCTGACTTCTGAGGGTAAACATAGACATGAGTTACATACAAATTTGTTCCCTTAGTTGGACAACTAGAAAGACATCCCTGGGTGCCAACATCAGAGACCATCACTACTATTAGCAGAGGAGTCCCAAAGACCAAAATTCATGCTCATAAAACTTGTCCCTGTTTACTAGCTTCATTGTTCCAGCATCAAGATAAGTTGTTGTCCCCTTTTTCTCAAATAACTTTCAAGTCACCTGAGTTTTGGTTTCTTCCCTGTGTAACTTTCTTTCATGTAAAAATTAACTTAATGTTCAGTTTTTAAAGAAAGAGGGAAGATCAGGGATAGTTAGGGAGAGAATGAAGCTTGCCTCTGATAATCCCATTTGCTCCTAGGAATGACCTGGACAGTGGTTCAACCTAGGAAACACTCATTGCTAAAAGAGAAGAAAAAGCACTGAAAGAGACTCATTCAGTATTTTCTTCTCAAAAAGGACACAATCTAAACTTTTCTTTGCTATTCAGCATCCTCAGTTTACACAGATTTGCTGCACAGCTTTCTTTTCTCTGCCTTTTTCCTTTCTATCTGTCTTTGAAAATAAAACAGTTCTCTGAATTTATTATTTTTTGTTTTCTCTGTCTCTGTATATACTTCTTCATCTTCTTCAACATACTAAATTCTGCTCTGACATTTTTTACATGTTCTGTCTTGAGAAATGTTCATTGCTTCATTTAGATTATCACTGTGTATTTCATATGGATCTAATAAAGTAATTATCAGCCAGTAACAAATAGTTCACATATATACATCTGTCCTCTAATGACATCTGATCTCCTTAATGGTGAAAAAGTGTGACTTTCTCATCTTTATGCATTCAGTACCAACGAAAGTTGTAATAGCTCAATTAAATGCTTAATTAATTAAACAACTATGAAGTGGACCAAAATTAACACACAGAACATGGTCACTGATCAACAAAAGGAGTTATGGTATGATTTAATACATATGCATAAGGTTATATATCAGTGAGTCAGTACTATGAATGAGTTAGACAAAATAGATTGGAATAAATGTTAAAACTGGATTAAGATATCTTATTTATATAGATAGGTCATACAGAGATGAATTACTTGATTTCATATGATTTCTCCAAATTTTCTTGTAGAAGTTAGGTCAGATAGAGCTCTTCTCACAATTTTAGAAGGCAATATCTTATTCAGTCAGTGTGATCAAGCTTAGCTTTTACACTCAATTGTTGTTTGCTGTTCAGATTAACTTGTTATTAGGACAGCCAGGAGTAACTTCCCAGTAGACAGAATCATGGTTTCAAAATAGGTTCACCATGGTCAGCTGATTTATGAATATAACTCTGATCATTCAGCCTAATGAAAACTTTGTGGTTTTTTGTTTTTTAATGTGTCTAAGAAATCAGTACCTGGACCAATCAGGATTTTAGCTGGGTACCCACATCTGTGTTCTCTCTGACATCTGTGTCTGTTCTATGATCCTCATTTTGTCCCCCTCTCTCTCTCTCTCTTTTTTTTTTTTTTTTTTGTACTGGGAATCAAATGCAGGACCAGGCAGCTGCTGCACCACTGAGATATATTCCCAGCTCAGTTTTTGTTTTCTATTTGTCTTGGTTTATCCAATACGCTTGTTTAAAAGCAGATGGCATAATTCAAATGACCATTGTTCTTAATAGTTGATGGAATAAAACAAAAAAGTGGAACAGAATAAATCTCAGAGAAAGCTGTCTATCTGCACCTTCATTTTGAGGCCCTCATTCTAAGTAGTCATGAAAATTGAGCAAATTTCTGATCCTGCTGGTTGACAGTGGAAGTGAGTGTGTGCTTTCAAAAGATTAAACTGCTCGTTGAGCTGCTGGGCAGCAGCAGGGCCCATAAGGGCTGGGGAGCCTGGGTTGCTGAAAGCTGTAGGGGGAACAAATAGACATTTGCCTGTGAGTTGCCTGGGTGCTGGGAGGCAGCCGAAGGAATATGAGGTGATGTTCAACCCCATTGTGTTTATATGAATACACATTACCATTTCCCGCAAGGAAGCTGATAACAGCACCACGATGCTTTGCTATAAAATCTGTTGCACATTTTCCTGCATGTTTTACTCCCTTTAAAACAGTTTAGGAAAAGGCATGAGAATTGCCATTGCCCCTCTGTAGCATCCTCTTTCCCCAAATGAAAACCCATTCAAAGACACCATAGGGGTATTTCACTGCGACATGTTTGGCATAGACAACTGGAGTGAATGAAAGATTTTGTTTTATTTAAATGCAGGATGTATGGGGGTTTTGCATGGTAAAGGTGGGTGTAATTTTTTCTTGTTGTTTTGTTTTTTTGTTTGTTTGTTTTCCTCCCTGTATGTGTACATTAAAACTTATAGGAACAGCTAAATAGCAAAGGGACTTAATTATGCATAAATAGAACACAAGGAAGAATCCTTGGGCATATAATTAATTGTGGATTCAGAGATGTGTATCCCCATACCTGCATTTTATTTGCATAGAAATATATTTTCAGAATCACACAGGTGTTGGACATGGGAAAGACCTTTCAACCAGGGGCACATTCAGAGCATAGCACAGTATTTTTCAGATAATCTTGTTTTAGCACTGAATTTATAATTTTTTAAATGAATGAAAAAGTATTTTACTCAACAACAATAATATTGTACATTTATCCAATAAAAATGAATCCCTTCAACAGTGGAGTAACAAGGTTTCAATGTAATTTAAAATATTTTTTAAAGAAAAGAGAAGGAAGAGGAAAAAGTCAAAATACCAGAGCTAAGTTTTATTTATAATTTAATTCCTGTGTTTCTAAACATGGTAAAGGTGAGCATAGGGAAATGTTGATGCAGCTTGTATATAAGATCATGTCACTGGAATGTAAAAAGTAATAAAAAAACTTACTTTATTATGGTTATAGCTCTGTATAACAAAATATTATTCTTGGTACATATTTTAGTAAAGAAATATCATACTTAATGTGCTTGCCTATGATGATGGATTCTTGTATCCTGAAAATTTCTTCATTTTTCACAACCATCCTTGATAATCTTTCCCAATACTTAATATAACTTCTTTTTACAAACATTTATGAGTCAATTTACAGCACCTAAATCCTTCTTGCCTCTATTCTGGTTCATTTCCTTCTGATCTGTCTTTGGTAAAACTGCAAGACAGGTAAGTTCCCTATTTTTCTTTATAACCAGTCATATTATGTCAGTTATTCTTATCTGAGAACAGACCCCGTGAAAAAGTGGTCCAGCCAGTATTTGTCCAGAGCTGAGGATGATCTTCTACATCAGAGTGAACAAGCAAGACTCAATGATGATGGTACGTTAAGGCACGACTTTGTGAAAATACTTCAAATGCTTCCTTGGTATTAAGGAATGCCACTGAGAATATTAACAAAAGACAGATGTGGACCAGAACTATGAGTGGGTGTAGACAAATACTCCAGAACCAAGGGAAAAGTTGGATCTACACTTTATCTATGTAGATGGGTCATAGAAAATTGGGATTTGCAGCTAAGGAAACAAAGGTTAAAATGTTTCAATTGGATCTCTAGGAATTGAGCAAACTGAAGAGCAAGACTCAGTTTGAAACTGGAAGCAAATGACTACATTATATTTTACCTGAGCTCTGTACTAAAAGAAAATAGTGAGATTAGGAAATGTATTTTTGTTTGTTTGTTTGTGTGTTTGTTTTATCAACCACAAAGAACAATTCTGACTGCACATATTTTAAGAAGACTTATTTATATCCTTTCTGTGACTCCAATAAAACTTTTGAACCATTCCTTAATCTACTCATCTCTATAAGATGCCAGGCCCCATGTATATGTAAGTTTTCTTTCACTACAAGGACATATCTGAGACTATTAAATTATAACGATGTAAGATTTACTTTTGCTCATATTTTTAGACCTTCTAGTCAAAGATTAACTGGCCTCATTGTTTTGGGGCTCTGGCAAGGCAACATATAATGAAGGGAATGTGTCATAGAACTATCAAGTTACCTTATGAGCTGGAAACGCACAGAAAGAGATGAATTGGGTCTTGCAGTCTGTTTCAAGAGCATAGCCCCAATGACCTAATGATGTGCAATGGATTTTAACTCCTGAATGTTCACCATTTTCCAATAGGACCAACCAAGGAAGCTGGACTTCGCTACGTGGACCTTTGATAGACATTCAGTATCCACGCAATGAACTACTTTTCTTTTTATTGGATTGTTCCTCATTCATGAATGTTCTCCTTATTCAGTAACCTCAATAAAATCAACTCCTTCATTTGTAGATGCATTTTATTTTTCAAAAAAATGTACTAGTCAGCTTTTTAGGTGGTGGAAGAAAATACATGATTATAGCAATCCAAAGAGAAGTTGATTTTAGCTGACTGTGGAAGAGGTTTTAGCCCATGACTGGCAGAAATACGATGGTAGGAGGGAAAGGCAGAGTCAAACTGCTTACTTCATGGTGGTCAAAAAGAAGAGCACAAGGGAATAGTTCCCAAGAGATATGCTCTCCTAAGCATCTCTGCAAAACCACATTCCCTCTCTATGTCCTAACAGCACACCCAGCTTTGAACATCAGTGAGTCAATCCACTGATGCGTGGAGAGCCCCCTGACATAGCTATCTATTCAGAAGCCTTGTAATCCACATCAAGCTGACAATTCAGATTAAGTGGCACATACAACAATAGACCTTTCTTTTAAAATACCAACCACAGTTAGAAAGATTCATGTCTCAATGGTATTCTCACCAGTGAAATAAAAATTGCATTTTACAAGGAAAAATCAAAAAGAGTATAAACAAAATGAGACTGTTAAAGTCTTTATCTTTTCTAAAGAAAAGCCTTTTGGTGATGAACCCAGCACTTAGACCACAGTCCCAAAGTCAAGAAAGCTGTTAAACTTGGGTCCTGACTCACCCTTCGACTCTAAAGAAGTGTCATAAGTAGGTAAAATGGGGTGAAAGTTAGTTCTCTAGGAAGAACTGGGATGTTATACTGTCTGTGAAGACAGTATAACATCTAACATGGATGCTTTTTCATAAAAGGGAATGATCAAAAACTGGGTCTGGTAAAGCAGCAAAGAAGAAAGGCAGCCAAGAGACCAGGATACAAAAAAAGTCTGAGGACGGAAGTGAGAGGGTAAACTAGCTATAAGGTGAAGAGCCTCTGGTCGCAGGAAAACCACAAATGCACCATCACCAAGTAAATTATTTGTTTTACTAAAGGACTCAAACTTGAGAGACTTTAGGAGAGAACAGCATATAACAAGGGGAATTCTCCTGGTAAAGGTAATTCAAAGTGCCCAGATTTTATTCTTTACCATACTGATTTACTACAGTTTTATAGAAATCACCAGACTAGCCCAGAACCAACACTCTAATGCAGAGGTACCGCACTTGTCTCAGTTGGTTCCCCAGTCAGCCCTGAGGGCTAATCAAAATTTCCCAAGAAACTGTGTGTTCTTTGTATAGTTCCTGCAATGTGGCAAACAGGCAAAACCACTCTAGAATGTGAATTCATTAGGAATCAGAAACCACTCATTTTCAAGGCAAGGTAACTCTGTCACCCTTATGCCAGACTCAACACTAGTGTGATGTCATCCTTTAGTGTGGGGTCTTCCCCCAGCAGGTGCTCAGTACATGAATTTGTAGGTGCACTCACTGCCTGTTGTACTAAACCAATCACACCATTATTTTCTGTTTCATATTACTAATTCATTGCATAAAACTAACTTTTAAGTAAACATTATATATTCCTATGCAATAAATGGTAAATATGCAAAAGCATATACAATTAGAATTGTTTTTCTTTCTCTTCTGAACTCCTAGTCTTCATTCCTCTCCCCAAAAGCAAACTCAGTTCCCTGTGTGTTTGAGCAGTTTACATGGTATTTGCATATCTGTGTGAGCAAGCAAGAGTTGTATATATGTGTGTGAGTGTGCTTGTGTGTGTGTTGCTCTCACGTTAGTTATCTCATATTTATATATGACATCTATGATATATTTTGTGAGGGAACTCTACACGTTATGCCACATTATCTATCTGTTGCTTTATTAGTGAATTCTTATTGAAGATCTTTTCAAAACTATACATTTCAAACCTATACATTCAAAGCTACTCCATTACTTTAAATAGACACATAAATCCATCCAGTAAGTGCACAATAATATAATTAAGCTGGTCCCAGTTGTAGTGCCCATTGTTTGTTCCTGATCTTTACAAATTATAGAAAAAAATCACTGTGTGGCTTTTCTTTTTCCTGTAATATTCTCGCCTGTGTGCCATACATAGGATAAGTATCCTAAGGAAGAATTTTGAAGTCAGCATAAATATATTTGTACATATAAGATGCATTAGTAAATTATCTTCTATAGGTATACAAATCTGCTGTCCTTGTTTCCCATTTCCAAGTGATTCATGGATACATCAACTCTGTCATCTAAATATAAAAATAATGAATGCATTAATTTTCTGCAAAGGAAATTTGTATTTTTATTATAATAAATAATTTCCTTTTCTAATGGTGGCACCTTCCCAAATAAACAATGATCAATTTGAATTCCAGAATATTCCTCTCTGTTCTTTCACTTTCTCCAAACCCATGCCCTCATTTCTGTATATAAGAGCTACCCAAATTGTGTTATGAATGCATGGAATCAAGCCTGTGCTTTAATAGGTATTGCCAGCACGTGACAGTCCTGCCTGACACCCTTCTCAGCTTCCAAGGTGGCCTCATTAGATAAAGAACAGAAAATGTCTTTTCCCTACCCTTTAGTGCCATTGATATTTAATGAGGAGTGTTTAGGTGAAGGATAAATATAAACAGCTTCATGTGTCAATAGAATAAAAGAGGATATATGCAAATGAACTTCTTGACAAGATGTAGGACTTAGAGCTTCTTTGGATAGGAATTCTTCATTTGTGAAGCATGTTTTGCCTCAGGGGAGGAAAACAAGATTTGATTCTGTTTTCTTCCCTAAATTAAATTAAATTAAATTAAACTAAATGGTCATATGTTTCCCAAGATGAGACAAACTTCAGATTCTGAGAGAATGATGAGTTACTCCAAAACAAGTAACTTTTTTTTTTTGTTTTGTTTTTTTGTACCAGGGATCGAACTCACGACCTTACGCTTGCCAGGCAGACGCTTAAGCCACTGAGCTAAATCCCTGGCCCTACAAGTAACTTTTGAGTAAATTGGAAATGTCTCTGAGAGGACCTGGGGGAGGGAGTGAATTGATGTACTGTTCTAATGAGCAATATTGTTCCAGCCCATTCCAAAGTTCATGGCGTATTCATGGCAGGGAGTTGAGTATAATGTTCACTGAGGAGAGTGTTACAGTAGTAAGCCCTGCTGAGATTCATTTAAATAATTTTCATCAATCTTCAATACTAAATACTAAATATTAATTGGAAACTAAATAATGGGTTAGGGAGGATATTTATTTTTAATCAGAAATTTGATAAAATGATTTGGTTATTTTTTAAATATTTTTAGTCACTGGTGGAGTATATTTTACTAAATGAACTAGATCTAGTTCCATTGAAATCCAGGCATTTTTCACACCCAACTATGTACTATAAGTTTGCATAATATTTATAAAGAATGTATGGACTACTGAGCAAGTGACTAGGCCAGGAATATTTAGTATATAAGCACAGGTAAAAAGAAAGACAGCTTTAGAAGCTATAGAAGCTTAATAAAACTAAAACAAAGGGACATTTTACACACATAAGAATTAGGTGTAGGTCCCAGAAGGCAATAAATAAAATATTCATCTTTCATTACTAACTTTAAATCCTTATTTCCTTGGTTCCGTTCTTCACCTTGCCAGACATTGAGTTCACATCCCACTTTCTGCATTTACTGTGTGGACTTGCACTAGTTAATTCACTTCTCCAAGCCTTGCTTTTCCTCCCAGATTTGTTATAAACTTTAAAGTAATACATGTAAAGTAGAAAACACATAATATGCATGATAGAGGTCTCAAATTTTAGAATTATCACCTAGAATCTCCTCTTCTCACTTCCTCAAATTCTTCATTCAAGTTTTCATTTTCCTGTAATTTCTACTATCTGTATCATTCCTGGACTTCCGTTGCCAGGACCCTATTTGGCTCATACAAATGGCCTGTAGTTTCTTTCCCTTCTCCACTCTGTCCTGTATAAGCCAGATTCATCTTCAACTTCTGCTTGAGAATGGCACCTTGCTAGCCTTCCTTTCTCACTGAAAAAGCAAAGCCCCCAAGTGGTAAATATTCATCATCACTGGGACCTGTCCACTCCCCTTTGCATAGTCTCTGCTCAGGCACTCTGAAATTCCCCTGTGTTTCCAAACATTCTATATCCTCCATTTAATAGTTTTCCTTCAGTAATTTACATTTCTTGCTACCCATGCAACAGGATCTTAAAATTCTCCACATCAAGGTAAGGTGGGGCACACTGTAATCCCAGTTATGCAAAGATCTGAGGCAAGTTCAACGCCAGCCTGTACAAATTAACAAGACCCTTTGTTGAAATTAAAAACAACAACAACAACAACAACAACATCAAAACTGAGAATGCAACTTCATTGTAGAGCACAACTAGGTTCAATCCTTAGTATAACAAACAAAAAACCTATCTCACAAACAAATTTCGGACACTTCACCTTACATTTCAATCCCTGTAACTTTTTCTAGTCCTCTTTTGATTTAACATTTTCCATATATTTCCTTTGAATGTAGCTATTTGTTGTCATTCTGTATTTCTCCATGATATTAAATTTCACTGAAAGCAAAGGACAGATTTTTTCTTTTCCCAGAGACAAGGTTGTATTTGCCTTGGGATAGAGAGTAGCACAGAGGCTAAGAGCAAACACTCAGTTGGATTGCCTGAATTTCTGTTCCAACTCTGCATTTTATCTTTTGTGCATAACAAGTCCGTTGCCTCCAGCTTAGTTTCCTTAATCTCTTTCATTAATATATGTTTTCAAAAAATAACTGAGTAATTTCTTTTAAAAATGTGAAAATGTTTTAGTGACTATGTGCCAGAGAACAATGGTAGAGGACAGATTGCTGAAAGGGAGTGTGGACTCAGCTTAATGTTGTGCTGTCATCATCTAGAGATGCTTAATAATTTTTGGAAGAAGGGTTCACATTTTCATGTTTTGCTAGACTCAGAAATTATATAGCTGGTAGAGATACACATGGTTCCAGCACTTAGGACAAGCAGAATACAAAATGGCGAAGTAATGAAAGAAAAACTAAAATAGTGATACATGCTGTGAATACCTAGATAACATTTTAGACTTTGATGCTTAGGGAAAGGCTCTTAAAATTACAGTTTTAGTCAACTTTCTCATTGCTTGGACAAAATATCTGAAACTCGCAAATTGAAGAGGAGGTTTACTTTGAGTCATGGTTTCACGTGGTGCAGTGCGTGGATTGAACTGTAGCTCTATGACACAAACACCAAGGGTATGACTGAGAAAAGGGGGTCATTTCATGGTGATCAGAAGTGGAGAGAAGGAGAGAGAAAAGACACAAATGAGGGGCAAAAATTCACCCTTATAGGTCACATACCCAGGGCCCACCCCCTGTAACCAGGCCCTGGCACCTAACAGCATCAATCACTGTTACGACCCAATCATCTTCCAAACATCCTTTTTCTGAGCATAAGGGAGGGGGGTGCAGAATATAATTAAACCATAATATTAAGCAAAAGTAAGCACACTGCTAAATGAAAAAGGAAAATATTAGACAATAATAAGTGCCATGGAATACCTAGGTGACACCTTTAAATTTGATGACCAAGAAAAGCCTCTTTAAAGTTAAGTTTAGGGTTGACATTTCTTTAATAAAATTTACCATGTAAATGCTGGAGAAGAATGTGCCATTTAGAACAGACAAAAAGTCAAATACGTTAAGGCAGAAATGAAATTGGAGGGCTTAATAAACGCCGTTCTCAGGAAAGCAAGAGCTGGGTAAAGAATGATTAGGCCTAAAAATTGCTTTGGGACAGATCATCAAAGCCAGGATAAGATGTTTGCATTTTACTCTAAATGTGATAGAAAGATATTATAGGATTTACAGTAAGGATGTTGAATTTGATTTGCATTTCAAAATATCCGTCTTTTCAGTCATAGCGTGACGGCAGTGTAGATAAGCACATCAGTAAGCATGTCTAGACGAGCCAGGGTGATAGGTTGAAACTGGAGAGAAGTTAAAGTATGCCAGACATATAGGAAAGGTAAGAGTACACAGGACAACTGATAGGTTGGATGTGGAAGATGAGGGAAACAGTCTCATGAAGGATAATGCTTATTTTTAAATAGTATTGTCATTTATTGAAATAAAGGTAGACAAAATTAATTTTATAGGTAGAGACTATGTGTTATCTTGGATATCGATGTGGGGAAATAAACAGAGAAAGTGTGTATAATCACTATTCCAAAACAGGAATTATCTCCTACCCATGTGATTATCCTGCCTCCTACCCATGTGACTAAGTCATATGATACATGTGGAAAACTCAGCTTCTTACTTGCTGTATAGAAATTCTCAGCTTATGTTACTTCTCTAAAATTTGAGACATGTATAACCAGATGTCACTGTAGGTCTTATTACAGAGATTTTATACTGGAGAGAGTAGTTCCAGAAGATAGCAGAGTAGTTGAACTAAGTGGAAAGATTTTTAAATAAGAGAAAAGATAAGATATAGAATGTCTTTTTTTCAAACCTAATTTTGTGTTCATTAATAGCACCATACTTCTGTGATTTCTTATTTAATTATCTCTCAAAATTCAGGTATTGAAGCATCTGAGACAGCGACAAATAATGGGCATGTAGCAAAGAGAAATTATATATTATATGAAGGAACAAGTTATTTACAACTATTGCTTCAAATATTCTGCATTTGACATCTAATTCAAATTCTCACTGCTACTCCTGTCACTGAGATCCATTCTACTTGCAAACATGAAGATCACATTTAATAGGTAATATCTCTGTTTTAAAGTCCCTCTGATATTCTGTATGTGTAAAGCCATCCTTCCCTCCAACAGGGAGGTCTGGCTCCAGGAAAAGCTGTTGCAACCTGTCAATGATCAGATTTTGTGCTGAAGAAGTCACACAGGACTGGGCTTGCTGGTTAGTCAACAGAGGTCAGGGTGACTTTTGAGGCTACTTAATCCCCTTAAGATACAAAACTACAACACGAAGAATTCTAATCATCAGAATTCCAAAATATACAAATCAGATATTATAGTATTTTGTAGCAATATAGAGATTACTGACAGTTATATTAGAATATGCATATATTTTAATTTGTCTTTAAATGTCATCTATCTATTGAAGTGATAAATCTATTCCCCAGTCAAAGCCTTGTTTCATAGTTAACATGGTAGCATATTGAGTCATACAGAAAGCAGTGCTAATGAACCTTCTTTGGATGTAGAGTTCTCATTGGCACAAATTTGTTCTAAGGACCTAAATCATTTGGATGTTTTAAAATGGATGGAAAAACATTACTCCTCTAAAAGTGTGAATTAAAGGGGAAAAAAAGAAAAGAAAGAAACCCATGATTATAAATGCAGTTTGTACAGAGTCTCACACATTGGAAAGGATTTTTATAAATAGCACTTCTACTGTCATGAGATCTTCTCAAAGTGTCCCCACATACGTTGTCTGCTGACTATAGCTTCTCCAAATCCTTTTCTGTGCTGCACAGTCACCACGGTCCTTTGCATTGTCTCCATTCTATGGCTCTGCATAGGAAACTAAAAATATATATCTCACAGATTTGTGTTACATTAAATGATCATTTAAATGCTCAGATCAGAACCCCTGGAATTTTCCATCTGCCTTTCGTCTGCTGGGCTGGTTGTGGAAAGGCACTGCTGAGAACCTCCCTGCAGGTTGGCTATGCCAGTGGGTGTAATTGAAAATCTACAGCTAACTCTCGCAGAAACATGGTAAAGGGATAGTTAATAAGGGACAAAAATAGAGATCAAAAAGATATAAACACACATCGCGGTTTGATCTCAATATCATTTTTTAAATAATACATTTGCACAAGATCAGCATCTCTGGGGTTTCTTGCAAGGGACAGAATATTCTTATAAGTTGCAAGGAAGCTGATCTAATTTTATTTTTAAAGAAAAGGGTAGAGGTGGCAAATTGCCAATTAGATTAGGGGCGAGGACTGGGGATGGGAGGGTAGAGATGGATGGTTGTAATGTCAAAAATTCATGCTGATGACAGAGAGGGTGAAAACACATTTTAGGCCTGGCAAAAAGAAGGCATGCCAAATGTAGGAGGTGAGGCAAATCACACACTTGCTTTTTGTTTTCACTTACACAAAAGAGCACCCCAAACATGGAGATCATTACACAGAATGTCCAAGGCAAATTAAGGAAAATAATTATTGTAGCTGATGAAGCAGAAACCCTATTAGAGCTAAATGCTACTTCACAGTACTCAGTGTGGAGGTTCAGGAGGAAATGCATTTTTCAGCATCTTTAGTGCAGTATATTAAATTAAGTTTTTAACCACTTTTTCCTCCCCTTTATTTTCCTTTCTACCCTCCTCCTCCCCTTTGTGCATTATCTCAGGCAGGTAGTATAGGGTTGGAAGTCTATAGCGTATCCTACATGAAGGGAATACCTAAAAAAGAACTCTATTTCTCAACTTCTTTTACTCTGAACTAAAAAGTAAATAAAACCTAGAGGGGTAATTAATGGTGGAGGGCTGGGGCTAAAGTGTCAGCAGTGACCTGTCACTGCAGAAAATGGAGCAAGAGAAGAGGCTTTTGAAAAGCAGAGAGAATTCTTAGCTTGCCTGGATTGTTGCCTGTTTTCACTTAAAGGGAACTCTTGTATCCTGAAAAATATTTCCTTTACCCACTTGTTCCCATCCTTTGTGGAAAAGCTGGTCTGCAAGGAGAAAAGTTTCTGTTAATGTGAAATTCTGTCTTTCTTCCTAAGACAGCACTGATTTTTGACATTTTTATTATATTTTTCTACATTACCCTTATTGTCATTACATCCATACACTGTACAGCTATTTAATCAGATGAAGGCTGTCATGTAGAAGGGAATCAAATACATTTGGATGAATATCCCATAATACTCCAGCAAGTCTTGCTATTCCTGACCAAAGGTCACATGTATGCTACATAGGTGGTGTGCTGATTGAGCTCCTTTGGGTCATCTTGATTAACGTGGGAGCTGCTGAGGAAATGAGCAAAGCACACTTCTGGCTGTGTCTGGTGAGATAAGGAAGCTTGACGTTGAGTCTTATACATGGCTCCTGGCCCTTCTCATCTAGAACTAGTCCACTGCTCTGCTTTCTTGCTATGATGACCTTGTTCTACCATGACCTTCCCTCATGATATTCCTGACTTGCAGCCAGCTATCCATAGACTGAATCTTCTGAAATCAAGAGTTAAAAGATCTTCATCATTTTTTTTTCAGTTGTGGCTGTTGTCTTGTATCTCAGTGCTGAGAAAGCTAATACTCATAGGCAGAGGATAGAAAATAATTTTGTTGTTTTCAAGCTTGCCCCATAAAAAATTATGGCACAAAGGAAATGCAATGGGTACTGTAGGTTTACTCTTTCTAAGCTCCCATCCCATCCTACTCAAGCTGTGTCCTTGCTGAGAAGCTTAGATTTTGTCCTCCCCATTACCAGAAACAACAGCTTCATATGCCTCATTCAGCCCATTACCTCCTGAGGACTGGTGTAGGTGTTTGCACTCCTCTCCCTGTTCTTTGTAGTGAGCCAGAAGCACTGACTCTGGAAAGGAGCTCCAATTTCTTTGTGCAGTGGTGTTTAAAATGCAACCCCCCTGTCTGGGAGAGAAATGACTTGAAGAGACTTAATGCAAAGCCTTGCTTTGCTCTTTCAAGCAGCTGTGAGTCTGGCAGACCCCGCAGGCAGAGAAGGGACTTACATGGGCCATGATGATACATATTCAGTAGCACAGAAGACTTGATTCTGCACCTTTCTGGTTACAGCTGCCAGATTGTGAGCGATCAATAGAGAACTTTGTTAATGATGTGGCATTCACTTCTGGCATGCTCTGCACAAATACATATGCAATATATTATTAGTGCCCTCAACAACAAGTCTGATCAGATGTGTTTCAATTCAAAGTCTTATTATCTTTTCCTTTTTGTACCTTTATAATTGGAACACTGTTGATCAGATGTTGCTTTTAATAGAAATTTCAAAGTAGCAGCATTTTTTAAAACAATTTATTTGTCAGCAGACAGTAGAACATCAGAGGGTAGAGCTCATGGCATAATAGGTGTTGTGGTAGCCCAGCAGAGAGCACCTTAGAAAGTCTTGCAGTCTGCAGAGAGCACCTTAGAAAGTCTTGCAGTCTGCACTGTTAAAAAGCACAACAAGAGATGAGGAGGAGAGGGGGATTATCTTTGGTCACTATTAGAAATGTACTTACACAGATTCCTTTCCAAAATCTGGATCCAATCATCATCACATAGACCAATGTGGGTCTTAATGGCAAATGTCGCTTTAATGTTTGAGTCTGTGTCGTTCCATAAAAAGACTGAATTTCAGTAGAAGAGTTGGACTAGAATTGTGTAGATGTAGAAACCTAATACCACAGCAAATAAATCTGGCAGTACAATTTAAAGTTGAAAAGAAATGGAAAGATAAATGGTGTCATAAAAGATTCACAGGGGCATTTTTAACTGAACTGCTAAATATTTCAAAACAGAATCGCAAAGGCCATTTTGTATTAGAAACCCAAATGAATGGCTCTGTCCATTTATTCGATTTAATTCACTCAGTGTTTATCAAGCCTATTTTACCTGAAATGTACAGTACCAGAATACTGGAATGTTCCAGTAATCAGGAAAACTGCTGAAGAGTAGAGGCGAGGGTAAGTAATGAGTTAGGAAAAGAGTATGGTGGTGAGATACCTTAAGTTGTTTTTCCAGCAAGTCGATTTTAGGGGAAAAGGCTATAGATATTACTTTCCACTAAGTTCCTCTCTTTTGTTAAGTGAGCCAGTGACCTTCAGTGCAGCCAGGTAGACTATTCCAACCAAAGATGTTTATATATTGAGCATCATAAAGAGATCTGTGACTTACTATTGAGGTACTTGTTTTCATATAGGATAATACTTAAACCATCCCATCTTACCCTGCATATAGTTGGAGTTCTGCATTCAGGAAATGGTACAGTATCACGATACAGAAGAACAATGAAAAATGATACCTTGTTATACTTTTATAATTGGAACTCTGTTATATTTGGCCAGGATCCTGGTCTGGATGCCCTACGTTGCCACCATGCTACCATCACTCATATCCGTATAAAACAGATCCTTCCATAAAAACATATGCTGCATTTGACACACAGAGATATTTTTACCTTTAAAGGAAATTGCAATGGGAAAATAAAATTCTTAAGCCTCCCATAGAATTTGCTGACTGAGGAGTTGGTTGACAGGCTCAAGGCCACTGTTAATGAATGGGAAAAATAACACATGCAAGATGATCCTAACTTCACAGTGGGATTTTTTTTAAATTGAACATTTAAAAACTCTTAAAAACTGGAAAACTTGGCCAGGGATTTAGCTCAGCTTAAGCAGCGCCTGCCTGGCAAGCGCAAGGTCGTGAGTTCGATCCCTGGTACAAAAAAAAAAAACAAAAAAAAAAAAACTGGAAAACTGATTTAATGAAACTAGACGTAGTTGAAACCTTTAAGAGAGGTTGTGGTACATATGAGGATTAATATGATAAGACACAAAATAACTTTGCTTATGCTCCAATCACTACACCATGACTTCAGGGTCCCCTTATTATTCAGATGTGTCTGCACTAGTGGTCTTTGAGTGTAGTTGAAAGAAGCAGCTATTCAAGTAGCAGTTGTTCTTTTGGGAATGGCAGGGGACACCTCTTGCCTAAGGTTAGCAGTTCCACCCTATCACTAAAAGAATGCTTTCATGAGTTAAGACAAATGCAAATGTGCTTGGGAAGGAATATTTATTTGGCTTTGCTTTTTATATTTTGGATTTTAAAAATTAGCTTTATATAGTCTGTCACCTGTTACCATATAAGCAAATGGGGGTGGAAAACATGCGGGATCTGAGGTGAGTGTGGAGAAGTCAGGCTGGGAGAAAAAAGAGACAGTGACTTCAAGGAGGCCTTGAAATTGCCCTGGGACCATTTTACCTTGGAATTGAATAGTAGGAGAAATGGACTACATGAAGCAATAGGATGTTACACCCATGCTTCACCTATTTTCTAAAACTTATGCTCAGAACTGCCCATGCTGTGAATTTTTGTAAATACTTATTTGAAGTAAGTAGCTTTCTCCTTATGAAAACTGCATCTTATCATCCAATTTTGTTCCAACTTTGAAAACATGTGTCTTCCTATTTTCATTGAAATTTTCAGTTCACTACATTTGTGATTATTTTGATTTTGTGTTTTGACAAATATAGCAAAAATAAAGACGAGGGAAAAGAGGAGACAACATGAGGTGTTCTAAATATACACATAAGAAAAATAAAATACAATCCTTGCTTTGTCACAGGATAAGAAAGACCCCACCGAATCCTCTTTTACATATTTTCTGATCTTTTACTTCACTATTGTCCCTGAAGAGGAAACTAATGTAGAGAAAAGTATGAAAAGACATGCTCATGACCACTTGGCTACTTACATAATTCTTAAATTTGTAGTCACGTGGCCTACAGCAGATTACCAATCCATTTTTAAAGACTATAAACTATACTGCAATGCAAAACTCTAGGTGCCACCATTTCCACTGTGACAAGAACAGTCAGAATGGTGCACAGAGGTCGTGCAATGTCTTATATTGGCCAAGATGATGATGATAATGATGATGATGCCGCTGATGATAAAAACCAGTGATGTTTACAAGATTTTCTATATTGAAGTATGGTAGCAAAATTTCACATCAGTATAACTTTTAGCATAAGATTTTGAAAGTGAAAAATATGATCCTTAATTACCAAGAGAATTTAATTCTCTGAATTTGTTATAATCTTACAGAAAACAGCAGGTAGTGATCCTTTGATTATTTATACTATCTTGATTATGAAAAGGCTCAATGTCCTGACAATATTATCGCTATCAAATATTCTTGAAATATCTATGGAGTCCTGCAAGCAACTAGGTCTTTGTTTGCATCTTCCAAATCATATTTTCAAAAGTGTCTATGTGCTATGAGAAGCACTGTACTTATAATTATTTGTTGTTATCTATTGGAGTTAGATTCAGGTAGATTAATGTCTAAGAGTTCTTAAATACTTTTTATTAAATTTCATCTTGTTACTCTTTTATTTTAAAAGAAATTATAAAGGATTACAATAATACAAGAGAAAAATATTAAAACTATCTATGACTCCATTGTTTTCCACAGTAAAATTTTATTTTAAAAATACCAACTAGGAGATTGTGTTTATGTTTGTTTGCTTTACAGACACAGTGCAAGAAAGTTTTGCATGAACTTATTCTTCTGTTGCCCATGGAATTGCCCATGGAAAGCATGGACAATTGTCTGCTTACTGACTTCGGCACTTTGCGTATCATGAGACCAATTCTGATTTCCCCAAGCCATGGCATTTAAGAGCCCCAAGGAGGGTGCTCCCATGTTATACCTAGGTGATGAATACTGGAAATGCTTAGCTAGTGTAGGGGTCAGTCTGCCATTAGCGTAGCTTTTCTGTGTTCTTGGCGTTCCAGTGAAACCGAGAAACCATAGCAACAGTCACAATGTAACATCCAAGGGAAGCTCTTAAGTCTGACCAAGCCAGTAGTCGGTAACTTTAAATTTTATGTAGTGACATGTTTTCCTAAATGAAAACTTTGCAGACATGCAGAATCTCCATGCCAATAGTTCATTTATTGATCCCCTAAAGTTCTTGGTAATCACAGGACAGGATATATAACCTGTGGTTGTGACTGAGTAACTCACTGTATCTGTTTTGCTGAATGGGGCTAGCTGATCAAGGGAACCTAGAGGCACAGACTAGAAGTGAAGGAATTTCATTACTCCTTCTGTGTCGCTGAGGGCACAATACTATCCCTGAAGCAGAAACCAATGTACAGAAAGATATGACAAGTAATATAGTGGTACACATGTTTACTGCCATTGGCTACTTACATAATTCTTAAATGTGTAGTCAAGTGATCTTCAGTAGTTTACTGATCCACTTTGATATAGATATGCAAAACTCAGGGTGATACCATTCTTGCTGTGACCAGAACACATGATACACCTTAAATTCTTTCCTTCACATATTTTTGGAAACCTGGGCTCTCCATTATTCACTATGAAAAGATACTAGGCTTAAAAAAATAATTTGATATTATAAATATGACAATATAGAGTGTTTTGGTTTGTGTTTGGATGTTCCCCAAAGCCTCATATAGTCATGGGAAGCAAGAATTTCAATGGCAGCTGAGTCTAGCATTTGTGATTGTCTAGTGCTGGGGTTAGTGGTGTGAATGCTTCTCCCTCCCAGGGGAGCCTAGCTAACATACAATATACGGCAGGGAAGAAGGCATACATTTCCCTTTTGTCTTTTTTGCTGTTGTGACTTGCTGCTGCTAGGTATGTTGCCCCTTAACCACGCCATCCTGCCTTGGAGCCAGCTGAGTAAGGACTGAAATTTCCAAAAACTGTAAGCTAAATAAACTTCCTGCCTTCATTTTGGTTGTCAGGTGTTTTGTCTCAGTAACAAGAGAAAAGTAATTGAGACATGGAGGAAGAAAAGAAAGTTCTTTTGATCAAACATGAGTTAAGAAAAAAAGGATGATAAGGGCAAAATGAATTATAATCATCTTGCATTAGAAGTCTGCTTAAAAACACATACTGAATGGCTTCCTTCATTAATGCTCCTAAAGAACTAAGGAATAAAAAATAAAAAAAGAACTAAGGAATAAATAAGTAAATAGCTAGTGGGGAACTATTTATGTTCTAAAAATAAGGACAATATCTGTGTCTTTTTCAGAAGGATGACTGTCCTCTGAGAAATATCCATCCCTGGTTCCAATAAAGTAGAAGACATTATGGTTTGCAATATTTCCACCTTCCTTTTCTGCACATTAAATTTTTTTCTAGCTGCATTTATAAATTTCATGAAGTCACATCAGAGGCTTAAACACAGCAACACATAAAAAAACAGAAGAGTGAAAAGAAGTTAGGGAGGGGAGAAGGGAAAGAGAGGGAAGGAGGAAGAGAGGGAAGAAGGAAGGATAGAAAGAAGGAAGGGAGGAAGGAAACAAGGAAGAAAGGAAAGAAGGAAAGATGGAAAGAAGGAAGGAAAGAAGGAAGGAGGGAAGGAAGGAAGGAAGGAAGGAAGGAAGGAAGGAAGGAAAGAAGGAGGAGGTAAAGAAGGAAAGAGGGGATGGGTTCCATATTCTTTAGAGACTGATTTCTGAGTTCACCTGCCAGGAATCCATCTAATAAAATCCATCTGTAGCAGAATATACAACAGATATTAGATTGCTCAATGGGCTTATCTTTTTCATACTTTACCTCTAACACAGAATTCGGTGGTATCTACACTTTTTAGATAATAAAGGAAATTTTTATTTTATTTTATTTTCATTTTTTGACACATTTTGTACTGGAAATACTAGTGCACAAGTAGTAAAGTGGGAAAAGACATACATTAGGCTTGGACTTATGACTCTAGAATGGCTGATTCAAACACATGAACATCTGTGAAAACAAAAGATTTGCTTTTCATTCTCTCAAAATGAACAACATGCATAACACTTCTTAAAGCATACATTTCAATGCAGTTACCAAACAAGAGGACATGACTTTAAAAAGAAGTAAGATACAGAGAGAAGTGAAGAGAGACAGAAAGACAAAGAGAAGGAAACAAAAAGAAAGAAACAAAACTAACCTCACAGACATTTGTTCAGTTTGGCCTGCAAATATTAAGAACCGCTGGGCACCTTCCAAAGAGTCTCATTTTTTTGTAGTATTCAAAACAGGACTGTAAGCCATGCATTTCAAGTGCAGTAGACAGTTTTCATAGGGAAGTCTGCATTTGTTCTGCTTTTTCCATTTCCCACGGTGTGACATCATGAACAATGATATGGTGAATGGTCTTAGTAAAATTGCTCTTGTCTTCAGCAACCTGGCCTTCAGAGTTCAGCATGTGAACTGTCCCATATCTCACCGCGGGCATGCACAATAGAATCTGCCTGCACAGAAGCAGGGCTAGGTGAGAGAGAGTATCCCTTTCTCTCCATATCTGTTTATATAATGTTGGTTGCATATTTATTCCTGGGATCTTCCAGGCAAGGGTCTGGTGCTTAGTAAATCACTAGTCAGCATTCATTCTTATGGAAATGTGGTAATTCTCCTGAATACCTGGTCACTTCCCATAGCTGTCACTTCCTCTTTTGACAAAGGCTAAAACTTCATCAGAGGGAGCTCTCACTCAAGTTTGGAAGCAATAATACTTTGGTCCAGGCAGTATGTTTTCGTGCTGTGAGTGAATGTAATTCCTCAAACAAACTAGCATACAGACTGAAATAGTGAAATTCTACATACAGTTTTCTTTCCTGGTATTTTACTTTATTTTATTTTATTTTATTTTATTTTTTATTTTATTTTGTTTTGTTTTCATTGCCTCTTTCTGCTGTGTGTAAAAGAATTAGAGAGAGAAATCAGAAAGGTAAAGATTTTCATTTTGTTTTCATGTATTTTCCAGGTAATTACCTATCCTAGCATTTATGATTGTCACCCTGAGGCCACTCACAGCTTTGTGCAGAGGATACACTCACTTAATGAATTCTCTCTGACCGCTAGGCTCACAGCATTTCATGACTAGGTCGATAGGTTCCCAGAGATGGCTGTCACTTTGAAGAGTGGCAGTCATTTTTTTTTTCTGCAAAAGAATTTGATGTGTATCTAGGTTGTGATTTGCTTTTCCAAAATTCTAAGTAAAGCCATATCAGCATTGTGAAAGTCCCATCAGCACACTTTAGATTTTTCTGTCTGGAAAGTGTTACCTGTGCTAGAGCATGATGGCGTAGTGCAGGATTAAAGGTGCCTCAAATGAGGTTTGTCTTTGGAATGAGTCAGGCTTCTCCTTAGAATTGTAGGTCGCTCTTATAAGTAGCTGGCACTGAGGATAGAAAACTGATGGTGATATGTCAGGGTCATCCAAAATATATCTATTTCTCTATGTGAATTATATCTCTCACACAGACTGGCTGAGTACCCACTGAGCACATTTAATGAGTCATTGTTCTCATCTTCAGAAGTAGTACCAAAGCCATAGCACCATGAAGGAGAAAGGCAGATAATGCTAATCATCCTTTTCTTTAGACTGGGTTTAGTCTGAGAATGAGATGTTTATAGTTTCAGAAGGTTCTGGCTGTGACTTGAATGGTAGACATGACAGTCACCATTCTCCCCTAGTCAACAGCAGCAATGATCTTTTAATTTAGATCTCTAGATAGTAATAATCATCACTCCAATAATAGTGATGTATATGACTATTTAATTTTAGATAATTCTCAGTTCTTATCTGTTTAGCTATTCTCTTGCTGGGTTGGTAGAAACTATAAACCTAATTTTTTGGGATTCATTGACTATATAACCCTCACTCCCTAGGGTTATGCCAACTTTTAGCAGGTATTAAAACTGTGCAACAGGTTTTGGTTCAGGGGAATTTAGTTCTTTGAGATTAACTCACAAAAATCACTGAGGAAGTATTTCTTGTTCCTGCCTACATAACCACTTGGTCAGTTTCTGGACCTCATTCAAGAATGCAGGATCTCTGCTATCACTTTATCAACAAGGGCATGGGGTATCTGAGAGTATAAATATCCTTTTTGCCCAATGACAATAATTATTTCTATGGCATTTACTTTTCCTTTTAAGAATTTTCCTAGCAAATTCAAAGAGCTTTTCACTGGAACCCAGTCACATCCTTGCTCTGATCTCTTCATCTTCCTTGCTTTCCTGAATCTTTTTCTCTTGGTGACTCTTCAACAAGATAAATTCTTTCTAGAGGTTTAAGATTCAGGTGTGGTGGAGGGGAACTCCATGTTCTTTACTCAATAGTTCTTGTACATTGTTTTCTACACACAGAAACAACTAAATTTGAGTGGAATGAAAGAGAAGATTCTCACCATGACCTTGGCTCTCCATGCTCCACTGTGTCCATCAAGAGTTTATAAAGGTGCATTAATAGCTAGCAGAGGCCTTTGTGAACATGCAGCCCATATTACCAGAAATTCTTGAAAACAGAAAAGAACTTTGTCTCCCTGGCAGCTGTGTTCACACATACCAGACTCCTTTGGTTTTGATTCAGTCTCTCCTCTAACTGAACATATGCATCACGTATTAAATGATGAGATTTTACTCCATGTCTGTTTCTTGCCAAGCAGTGTAAAAGTCAAGAGGACTTTATTTGTGGAAAAGTATTTTGGTGTTTCAGTAAAAGAGAAGGTCATGATGGAAAACAAGGACCATATTTTCTGTTAAGAAATACTTTTCTTTTCGGTGAAACAGCAAACTATACCCTGATCTTAGAGAAAGAATGTTCTGAAAAAATGACAATGACAGCTCCAACTTTAATTCACTCCTCTGACTTTGACCATTAAGTGACAAATGAAATCAGTGACTTTCCTGGAATAACTATTACTTTGGTGGTTTAAGAATGTGATAGTGCACAATAGCAGAAATACGGGTGACTGAGAAAGTGATCCTTTTTAACTAATTACGAATTTTGATGTAAGGATTCTAGCAAATAGAAGCAACCCCCAAAGTAGCCAGGTAACAGCTACACAATGGCTGCATTTACACAATGGGGAACTGCAGAACTGGAAACCCTGAGTGCCATGCTCATTCTAAAAGCATTCAAATACTTTAAACAATGCTATACAAATAGCATCAAACAAAGGCCAATATTATGAGTAAATTTGGGCCAATCATTCTTCTTATTCTAGTCATGGGAATATTCAAATAAGTTAACAAAAATATGACTATGCACAACTACTGCTGTCAGGTTACTTATTTTGTAAGGAAATATACTTTTAAAGGAGCTGAGAGATTACGTGACTTGTCTAAATTTACAATCTTGAAGTGGAATAGAACCAGGAGTCAATCGCATAATAAATGCCCTCCTAACCACAGTGACATTTTGTATCACCATGACACCTTCCTTAAGACCATGTATAATCTCACTGAAGTGTGGAAAAATATATTCACAAAAAAGTCCACCTATGTGGTGAGCTGCTGGAAGACAAGTAGAAACTCCCCCTAACTCTGATTGGCTAAAAGAGAAACTTTAACTTGTTTAAAGGTTGGGAGGTTGTCAAAATCATATGCATAATTGTGTATATTAAGGATGAAGTGAGCAGAGATGTAAGTACTATTACAGAATGCTTGTCTTTAGAAGAAGGTGATTATGTTAGATTAAGTAAGGTATATTTTTGAAAAAGAGAAGGCTAATTTTCTGCAAAATAAACTTAAATATTTTTAGTTCTAATCCATGAATAGAATCATACTCACTTCATCACTTCTAGCCTTAAAACCATGATTTTGTGATTCTGTCCAATAATGTTATAGTAGGTAAACTGTCCATAACTGTGTAAAACATAGGAGCTGTTTTCTGCTCAATATGTATACTTAATTCTATGTAATGTCACTGGGAGGAAAAGTGAGGAAAAGAGGAAAAATGCAAAGGATTCTGATTTTGGGAAGCATTTGCCAGTGTTTCATGGAATCTTAACGATGAAATTAATTCAAATTGGCTTGGATATGAGCCTTGTCATATGCGTCAAAGACTCTCAGAAGAGTCCAAACCAATAATGATAAACATGACTGTGTCTTGCTGAGAGGAGGTGGTTATTACCGTGCCAAAGGCTACATTTTCAAAACAGCAGTAATCAGTTAATTGCTCTAGTGTGTACCACACTGTGGGATTCCTTTCAGGGTTAGTCTGCATAGAATTTCACAACTTGAAGGATTAGAAAACAGGAAGAAATTTTGTTTTATTTTTGTTTTGTTTTGTTGGCTGCTTGTTTCTGCTTTTGTTTTTGATCCAAAAATATTTATAGTTAGCTTTAGTAATAGCCATCAGCCCAACTAACCAAAACAAAAGTGGTAGTCCTGATAATCATTAAATAGAACCACAAAACACAACACTTTCTTACATTTGTGTTAGCTTACATGTTAGACAAAGTGAAATAGCAAGAATTTTAAATTCTCCTATTGTTTCTATGCATTAGTTTGTATTTGATGAGAGCTACTAGCATACAAGACACATTTCCCCTAATTTAACTCCTATCATTATAAAGTATTAATATTAATATTTCACTATATAGAAGGACCATTGTATTGATACATTTGTTTGATAAAGACTATTTGGTTGTTCTCAGTTTGGAGCAATTCTTCTTTGCCCAAAGAATATCTGCAGAGTCTTCTCTAAGATAAGTCTTGGATTACTGAAGGCAGCAATCCACTCTGTGTCAACCCCACTTTGTAGTAGCTAAATGTTGGAGGCAGTCTACAAGTGCCTCGGCAGGTGAATGGATAAAGAAAATGAGATATTTACATACGTTGGAATTCTGCATAAACTAGAATCATTTGTCAGGAAATTGATGAAGCTTTAGATGATAATATTAAGTTTAGATGATAATATTAAAATTAACAGAAATTTAAATGTCACATAGTTTCACCTAAAATATAAAGAAAGAGAAAAATAAAAGATAGGAAAGAGAAAACTAGATCTTTCTGGAAGGAGAAAGGAACCAAGAAATTGAGTGAGAAGGGAGAGGGAATAGAGGAGGAAAAGGGAATGAAAAAGGAATTAAGATGTGTTATGTACATGTACCAACTCCACATATGGAATGCAAATATTTTGTACTGCAAACCCATGCTAATAATAGAAATGATGATCCTCATGTACATTTATGTTACTTTAAAATTAGTGAAAATCTCTTTTTAGAAATGACTCCAAAAATAGTTTTTATATTTTATTTTCACATTAAAAACAAATTGGGTGTACTTAAGTTTCAAAGAGTGTGATTATGTAAACCTAAATGCACACTTGCAGTGAGATACAGATTTTTCTTAATAAAACAAAATTTAAAAATAGTCCCACATCCATGATCATAATAACACTATTCATAATAGCTAAATCTTAAAAGTGATGATTTCATCATCAAGAGATGAAAAAATAAAGAAAATATGTTATTTGCATAAAGTGGACGACTAACATTTGCAACTTAAAGGAGAAAAAGTTTAGTTTTGTTCTATTTTCAGTGTTTAGACAATGGTAGTTTGGTTTCAAAGCAGAAATGCTATAGCAAAAGGCCCTTGGAGGATGGCTGCTCACATCATTGTAGCCAAGAAGCCCGGTGTGAAGGTAAGAACTGGAGCAGTTACACCCCTTCCAAGTCACACCCCTAGTGACCCTTCATTTTAGTCTAGTTTCCATTGCTCAAATGAAACTTTTAGGTGATGTGGGGTACAAGCCATAATATTCTGTCGAGGCACTTAAAGTTTCATGTCCATTTTATAATGCAAAATGTATTCCTTGAAGTCATCAAAACCTTAACAGTTCCTGCACTGCTGAAAGTTCAAATCCATAGTGTTCTTTGACAATCAAGACCAACTCAGCTTTGAGTCCCTGTGAAAATCAGAAAGAAAATCACATACTTCTGACATATGATGGCATAGGAAGACACCCTAAATTGAAAAGGGAGAAATACAAAAATAGAATGGAATCAGAATAAAGGAAGACCAAAACCTAAAAGGACAAACATTAAATTCTATGGTTGCATGTTGAGCACCTGCGGTAAGTTATGAAGAGATATGAACTCCAAAGTGCTTGAGTGACCTGATAAATAAAGTATTGCTGGCTACAGGCCTCATGTCCTATCTTGAGGTGGTTCCATACACTAACTACAGTTTTTTTTCAGTAGCCTTTCCATGTTCCTGGAATCCGCAAACTCCTGTTTCTCCACTGTACATTTGGCTTCACTCTCACAGTAGTGTGAACTCCTTTCTCAAGGGCACATTGACTGTCCTCACTGATCTTCCTCTGAAAACAGGGTGGAAGCCTCCATAAACCCAAAACTCATGCATTATGCACGCCTATAAAACTAGCACCACATGACTGATACTAAGATGCCATTCAAACTCAAGCAAAATTCAGCCACCCTAAATCATGACTGCAGAGAACTCTGGGTACACTAATGGCTGAGTACTGTGAAATGAAACTTGAAGAACCAATTCGTTAGGTGGTCTTTCATGAGTAAAGGTCTCAAGAGTTCTAGAGTGGAAGCTATAGAGTTTTACACATTCGAGCCTGTAAAGGGAAGAGTTTTTCTCTGCTACCTGAGAAGTCTTGAAGTTGTCTTTCTTATTCTTGATGCAAGTCCTAGACTTTCTAAAATTCTAATCTCCCCTTAATTTTAGACACTTTCTGATCAAATGTCAAATTTTTTACATCTGTTTTTGCTTCTGTTTTTCACTGCAGATCTGGTTGAAAAAAAGTCATCTATACCCATCTCATTGCCTGAATTTTGGACAGATTTCTTCCATCAGATTCATTGGTCTATAATCTAATTTTCCTCAAAAGTCTCAGAATATGGGCAAAATGAAAAATAATTTCTTCCAATGTGTGATATACATGGCCTCTAGTTCAACTGTCTGTAAAATATTTGTTTTCAAAAGAAATCTACTGACCTGGTACCTTACTGTTTGTGTTTCTCAGTATTCTGGTCTAAATTCTGACCAAAATCTCCCATCAAGCTCAGTTTACAGCATTGTAGGGCTTTTCTAGGCTACATCACCAAATCTTTCCAAATTTCTCCCATAAACATTCAGAAGGTTTATAGACCACATGATTTGGTACAGTTGAAAAAACAATTCCTCTTCTCTGATTCCAGTTTCAGTACTAGTTAGCTTTCTTGGCACTGGCAGAGAATATCAAATTTCTACCATTTAAAGGTAGAAAAGTTTATTTAGGTTCACAGCTTCTGTGAACTCAGTCCACAGAAAGTTAGCTCCAAGAGAGATACAGCATGGTGAAAGAAACTGAGCAGAGGAAAACTCCTCACATAATGATGTAAAGAACACAGTGAAGGGAGAAGCAGAGAATGAGAATATGGCTTTCCAAGTCACTCCCAACTGACATGTCCCTCCACTGACCACCAAATATGAGACTTTAGAAAAAAATTTGTATCTAAACTGTAACAACATTCTTTTGAAGAGTTTTGAATAAACATACTTTTATAAAATGTAAAAATTTAAAATTGAAATCACAATGACATGCCATATGCATATGTTTAAATTAATGAGAAATTTTATTTTTCAGAATAGTTGTATCACCTAATTTCACTCAGGGAAATTGATATTATTACCAATTTTTTCATTCTTTTTTATTTCAAAGAGAAAAAAACAAAAGAATTAAGAAGCAAACAATAAAAAACAACAAAAAACAAAAAGTAATAACAATATAGGATTTCAAAACAAGATGATAAGAATTTAAACATAGTTGTTATGTTGCATGTTGTTATCTTCAAAATGATTGCTGAAGTTACCAGATACAGGCATTCAAAACTGATCAAACAATATAATTTCTATTTGGGCAGTTTCTTTCCCTTTTACTGTATCTATTGTAACTTTTGGATCTTATTTACTCTTTTGATTTCTTATACTAGTGAGACAATACAGTGTTTACACATGCAAGTCTAATTTATTGCACTTATGAATATGGTTTCTAGTTGTATTCATTTATCTTTAAAAGCCTAGAGTTTATTATTCTTTATAGCTAAGTGTTATCCTATTGTATAAAACATTGCCTCTGTTTTATCCATTTTTCAGTTGAAGGGCATTAGGGTTATTTCCAAGATCTGGCTATTAAAAATTGTGCACCTCTAAACATGGGTGCACACATATTACTGTGGTATCACGTTTCAGTTCTTTTGGGAAAATATCCAGAAGAAGAATAGTTGAGTATAATGGGACCTCTAAACCTAGCTTTTTGATGAATCTCCACACTAATTTCCACAGTGGTTGTACCAGTCTACACTCCCACCAACAGTGCAGAAGAGTCCCCCCCCCCGCAGACTCTCCAATATTTGTTGTTGTTAGTTTTCTTTATCCTGGGCATTCTTTCTGGAGTGAGATGGAACTTCAGCATTGTTTTAATTTGCATTTCTCTAATGACCAATGATGCTGAACATTTTTTCATGTATTTACTTTCCATTTGTATTTCTTCATCTGAGAATTGTGTATTCATCTCAGATGCTCATTTTTGGATTGGGTCTTTGAATTTTGGGGACCTGATTTTTAAAAATCCTTTCATTCTAGATGAATGACCTTTGTCTGAGGGACAGTAGACAAAAATCTTTCCCAGTTTATGGATTTTGCTTTTCACTCTGTTGGTAACTTCTTTCAATGTGCAAAATCTTTTTAATGAGATGAGATCCCAGCTGCTGATTCTTTGAAGTACCTCCCTTGCAGTTTGGTTTTTGTTCATGAACTTTTTAGCTACTCTGTGTCCTAGAGATTTCTACATATTTTGTCTTCCATTAGCTTTAGTGTTTCTGTCTTATTATTTAGAGCTTTGATCCATTTTGACTTTAGTGCATAGTGATAGGCATGGATCTAGTTTAAGTCTTTGACATGTAGAAAGCCAGATTTTATGACACCAATTATTAAAGAGGCTGTCTTTCTTTCGGTGAATATTTTTTGTCCCTTTGTCAAAGATAAGGTGGCTGAGTGTGTTTGTAGTTGTGTCTATATCTTTAGGTCTGTTCCATTGTTCCTCAGATCTGTTTTTTTTTTTTTTTTAGTATTATGCTGATTTTATTATAGGAGCTTGGTAGAATAATTTCAAGCCTGGGATTGTGATGCCTCTGGCCTTGCATTTTTACCCCAGGATTGCCTTTGCTACTCTAGGTCTCTTATGGTTGCATATGAATTTTTCTCCAAATTTGTAAGGTATGTTAATGGTATTTTGATCAGGATTGCATTAAATATGTATTACAGTTTTGGAAGTATGGCCATTTTCATAATGCTTTTTCTTCCTATTCATAAGCAAGAAATATCTTTCCATTTTCTGAACTGCTTTACAATTTCTTTCTTCAGAGTACTGTAATTTTCAATGTATAAAATTTCTATTTCCTTTGTTAGATTGATTCTTATATCTCTCATTTTTTATGTTATTGTGAAGTATATGGTTCCCCTAATTTCTCAGTAAATTTGTTTTCATTTACAAGAATGTTATTTACTTTTGAGTATTAACTATGTATACGGTTGTGCTCCTGAAATTGTATATTATGTCTAGAAGTCTGTTGGTGAAGTTTCTTGGGTTTCTATGTAGAGTATCATCATCTGTGAACATTTTCCTTTCATGTATTTATTCTATGTATCTCTTTCTCTTGTCTAATTGCTCTGGCTAATATTTTCAGAACTATATTCAACAGGAGTGCTGATAGTGGACATCCTTGTCTTATTCCTAATTTTAGAGTGATAGCTCTCAGTTTTTGACCATGTAGTATGATGTTAGCTGTTGGTTTGTCACAGATGGCTTTTATCAGATTGAGGTAAAGACCATCTATTCTGATTTCTATGGGGTTTTCACCATGAACGAATGTTGGACTTTTCAAAAGTTTTTTCTGCGTATTTTGAGATAATCATGTGATTTTTGTCATTTGATCTGTTGATATGGTGTATTACATTTATTGATTTGCATATGGTGAACTATCCCTGCATTCCTGGGATGAATTCTACTTGGTCATGGTGTATAATGTGCTTGATGATTTGTTGTATTCTGTTTGCTAGTATTTTATTGAGGATTTTTACATGTACGTTCGTTAGAGAAATTGGCCTATAGTTTTGTTTTTCGGTTACATCTTTCTCTGGTTTTGGTATTAGGGTAATTTTTACCTCCCAGAATGAATTAGGAGGATTTCTTCCCTTTCAATTTCATTAAAGAGTTTGAGGAGAATTAGTATTGAGTCATCTCTGAATTTCTTGTAGAATTTAGTTGTGAATTCATCAGACCTGGACATTTTTTATTGGTAAGTTTTTAATTATGTTTTTAATTCCAGTAAGTGTTATTCAGAAGTTTCATATCTTCTTGACCCAGCTTTATTAATTCATGTGTTCCTAGGAATCTGCCCATTTCTACTGTGTTTTCGATCCTATGAGAGTAAAGGCTTTCAAAGTAAGTATTATCTTCTGTATTTCCACAGAATCTGTAGTGATTTCACCCTTTTCATTCCTTATTGTATTAATTTGAGCTTTTTCTTTCCTTTTTTGATAAGGAGGCTTATCTATTTTATTTATTTTTTCAAAGAACAAACATTTTGATTCATTAATTCTTTGTATTATTTTTTAGTCTCAATTGCATTAATTTCCTTCCTACTTTGGGCTTTAGGATTGACTTGTTCTTATATTTTTCTAGACATTTTACATGCAGCATTCAGTTGTTTATTTGTGCTCATTCGGTTTTCCTGATGTGAGAATTCTCCACTATAGATTTCCCTCTGAGGACTACTTGAATTGTATCCCACAGGTTCTGGTAAGTTGTATTTGCATTTTGTTTGATTGTACATATTGTTTAATTTCTTTTTTTAATTTGCTCTGTGGCTCATTGGTTGTTCATTAGGGTGCTACTTAATTTACATTTATTTATGGAGCTTTTGTGGTTTCTTTTCTCATTAATTTCCAGTTTCATTGCACTATGGTCACCTAATATATGCAGATAATTTTAATCCCTTTGCATTTACTTATGCAAGTTCTATGGGCTAGTATATGATATATTTTATAGAATATACATATACAGCTGAGAAGAATGTGTATTCTGATATTGTTGGGTGGAACACTCTGTACACATCTACTAAAGTCCATTTGTTCACACATTTGATTAAGTTCTATTTTTTTCTTTTCTTATTTTTTTTTGTCTAGTTGATCAGTCTTTTTGTGACAAATGATACTAAGGCTCTCATTATAATTGTATTATTGTTTATTTGACTTTTCATGTGGATTAATATTTCTTTTATATAGTTGGGTGTTCACATATTTAGTGAATATATATTTATCATTGTTATCTCTTCCCCTTGATCTTATCCTAACAAGTATGTAGTGACCTTCTTTATCTCTTCTGATTATTGGTTTGGTGTTCCCATTGTCTGCAAATAGAATGGCTACCCCTGATTTTTTTCTGGGTTCCTGTCACATGGCATATTGTTTTCTATCCTTTGGCTTTCAGTCTGTGAATTTCTTTTTGATGCAAATGTACTTCTTGTATACAACATATTGTTGAATTTTGCTCCTTGGCTTACTCTGCCAGTCTTTTCTTTTGATTGTTGAATAAGACCATTCACATTATTGGCTATAACTAACATGCATTGGCTTATGTTTGTCAGGTTACCTTTCTGGTGATGGGTCCATACTTTTCCCCTCTGTTTAATTGCTTGTGCTGCTTGTTCCTTTTTTCTTATTGTTGTTTTTAGAATTGTGTTCACTTTTATCTTATAGAATATCTTTCAGTACTTTTTGTAGGGTTGGTTGAGAGGTGATGAATTTCTTCAGTTGTTCTTTGTTGTGGAAGTATCCTATTTTTCCATTGATTTTGAAAGATAAGCTATCTGCTTTAATCTGCATTGAAATTTGTTTTCTTTTACTATCTGAAATACTTTCTCCATGCTCTTATTGAGTTGATTTTTTTTTTGTATTGAGAAGTTTGTCATGATTCTCATAAGCTTTCCCTTATAGGTGATCTGTTTCTTTTCTCTAACAGATTTTAATATTCTGTTCTCATGCAGAATTTCTGGGATCTTGAATATTATATTTCAAAATGTAGATATATTTTGGTTAAGGCTAATTTTAGTTGTATATGCCTCACTTACCTTTATATCAGTTTCTTTTACCATGTTTGGGAAATTGTCTGTTATTACTTATACTAATAGTATTTTTGTGTTATTTGTGTTTTCTCCATTTTTTTCGTTGACACCTAATGACCTTATATTGTTTCTCTTTGTATCAGCTTGCAGATGCTGAACTGCTATTTCCTCATTCTTTGTTGTTTTTAAGAGATGTTTCCATTCATGATCACTAGCTATAATCCTGTCTTCAAGGTCTGAGAGTCTGTCTTCAATTTCATTTATGCAATTTTGCCAGCCTTCAATGGGATTTTTGATTTCCCAGATATCTCTTTGAATCTGTTTTATGTACTCTAATTGATTACTGTATTGTTCATTTAAGGTTTCCATCAATTTCCTATTCTCCTCTGTTTATTTATTTATTTTTATTTAGACATAGATAAAAGTAAACAGACTCACAAATTTTTACATTATGTTTATCATTTCTCTTTTTACCTGAGAGATTATTTCTGACCTGATTCCTTTACCTCTCCCTGGAGTTGTTTCATTTCTTCCAATGCTATCATTTCAGATATTTCAGGTGTGAAATTTCTAGTTTTATCAATATCTATGTCTCCTGGACTTGATCTGGATGGCTTGGAAGTTTAAGACTGCATTTTGTTCTTTCATTTTGGCAGTTTCCTGTGTTCCTCCAAATCAGCTAAATGACAAGTCCTAGTTTCTTCCTGCATTGGCAATCTGTTCAGCAGCTAACTTCACTGAAGTTTGCTGAAGGCCTCTGGTCACAGAACCTCTCTGAGGTCCCCATGGGCCTCAGAGATGGTTCCCATGATTGCAGGGTTGCTGAGGGTGTACTTCTGGCTCCCACGGCCCTCATTGAGGGTATCTGGATGGCTGAAAGTGGCTCGGCATGGACACTAAGTCTGCAAAGTCCCCACCGATTGATGGTGGATGACTGTGTGTCATTGGGTGCAGACTCCAAATACTCACAAGCCTCATCAAAGGTTCTTAGATGAATGCAGATTTCTGGGTACAGATTCCCATTCCCAGCATGCCTCTCTGAAGGTTCCCGAATTATTGTACGTCACTGGGCATGGGTTTCTAATCACTAGGAGCCTCAGATATGGCTGTCAGCTGTGGATGGATCAGGGATTGCAGGCTCCTAGTCCCCAGGGGCTTCAGAGAAGGTTCTCAGGAATGAGCTGGTCACTGAATGTGGACTCGTTGCCTCTGTGGACCTCAGTGGGGGTTACTGAATGACTGCATGTCCCTGGTTACAGCTTCTTAGTCCCCATGGACCTCACTGAGGGTTCCTAGATGAATGTGGTTCACAGGGCACAGACTCCCAATACCTGTGGGCCTCCATGAAGGCTCTCAGATGACTGTGGGTCATTGAGTGCAGCCCCCAGGTCGCCATGGGCTTCAGAGATGGCTCCCAGGTGGGGCGAGTGGCTGGGGATGGACTCTCAGTAGCTGTAGACCTCACTGAAGATTGCTGGATGTCTGTGGGTCACTGAGCATGGTCTCCCAGTCCCTGTAAGTCACAGAGGTGGTTTCTAGAAGTGGTCAGGTTGCAAGGACAGATTCCTAGTTCCCAAGAGCTTTACCCAGGGTTTCCAGATGACTACAAGTTGCCAGGCACATACTCTTGGTCCCCATGGACCTCTGAAATGGTTCTTGAATGACTGAGGCCAATTTTTTCTGATTATGATTTTAACATACACTCATCTAATGATTGAAAATATTAACTATTTTCATATCTTTCTTTCCTACGTACCCTTTTCAATGCATTTGTGCAACCATTTTGCTATTTTTAATAAAATTTTCTTAATGTTAAAGTCTGGTCATTTTGATGGCAGCCATTCTTTCTGGGGTGAAATGAAATCTCAATGCTGTTTCAATTTGCATTTCTCAAATGACCAGTGATGGTGAGCATTTCTTCATATATTTATTTGCCATTTGTATATCTTCATCTGAGAACTGTGTGTTCATCTCCAGTGCCCATTTTGGAGTGGGTCTTTGAATTTGGGGGGCTTGATGTTTTTCAGTTCTTTATATGTTTTGGATATAAGTCCTTTGTCTGAGGGATTGTTGGTTAAGATTGTTTCCCATTCTGTAGGTTTTCTTTTCACTTTGTTGGTGATTTCTTTTGAAGTACAAAAACTTTTTAGTACTATGAGATCCCAGTCATTGAGTTTTGAGGTATTTCCAGTACAGTTTGTATTTTATTTATGAATTCTCTGCCTACCCCTATGTCTCCAAGATTTTTACCTACTTTGTCTTCCAGTAGATTTAGTGTTTCTGTTTTAATGTTTAGGTCTTTGATCCATTTAGACTTTAGTTTTGTGCTTGGTAATAAGCATGTATTTAGTTTCAGTCTTCTGCATGTGGAGAGCCAATTTTTCCAACACCATTTATTAAATAGGCTATCCTTCCCCCATTGAACATGTTTAGCCCCTTTGTCAAATATCAGGTGGCTGAGTGTCTTTGTACCTATATTTACATCTTCTAATCTGTTCCATTGATCCTCAGGTTTATTTCTTTGCCAGTACCATGCTGATTTTATCACTGTGGCTTTCAGGAATTGCGATGCCTCCTGTCTTGCCTTTGTTGCCCGGAATCATCTTTGCTATTCTAGGATTATTCTATTTCCAAATGAATTTTAGGAGTGTTTTCTCTAGATCTGTAATGTATATTTATGGTATTTTGATTGGGATTGCATTAAATCTGTATAACAGTTTTGGGAGTATGGTCATTTTCACAATGTTGGTTCTTCCTAATCAAGAGCAAGATAATATCCTTCCATTTTCTAATATTCTATTCAATCTCCTTTTTTAGCTTAGTATAATTGTCAGCATATAGGTCTTTTACATTCTTGGTTAGGTTGAGTCCTAAGTATTTCATTTTTTTAGATGTTATTGTGAAAGGCGATATTTCCATCATTAATCTCTCGGTGAGTTTTTTGTTTGTGTACAGGAATACTATTGACTTTTAAGTGCTGACTTTGTATCCAGCTACACTATTTATGGACTAACTCACCACACTGACTGGATGCTGCTGAGGTCTTCAGCTTGGGAAAAGGGTTCCTGAGTCTGTCATCTGGCCAGCACAGTAGTCCACTGTAGTCCAAGGTTCTGGGAGAAGGTGGATTCAAAGATCAACTGCAGTACTAGGTCAGTGAGATGGGTGTGTTCTCCAAGGGGTGGCCCCAGTGGCATCTGACAGACAGCTCAGGACTGCAGCAGGCTTCTGTGATGTTCCTGGTGGATGGGTTACCCTGGCAGCGGCAGTCCCAGTCAGCGCAGGCCTACAGCATGCTTACCCAATGTTCCCGGTGGAAGGGCGGGCCAGTCTGTCATTTGAGTTCATTTTTTTCAAATTTATTTTGCATGTTCAATTTTGCAAGTATATATAAATATAAATATATTTATATTCTGTATGTATTTTAGAATAAGATTTTCTCTATTTAAAAATTTTTAAAAATTCTAAGATTGTACCTGAAATTGCATGAGAGATCTATGTGTCACTAAGGAAAAAATTAACTTTTGAATTGTATCCAATATATGATATGTACCTCCATTTAATTAAGATATCTTTGATGTCATTATACAGTAGTTATGATTTCCAGCTTACAAATGCTACACCTGTGGTTTTACATGTATAATTAAGCAATTTACTTTTTAAGTTATTATTAATTTTATTTGCTTTCTAATTTAGTTTTCCAGTTTGATTTATATCAGATATCATGGTATTTTTTAAATCAGACTATCATGTTCCTTGGAAATAGAAATTTTTTTTTTCCATTTGCAATCTGTATGTTTTACAGATTTTGTTTTGATGACTTAATTTCTTTGCTATATAGTTTAGTATGATAATCAAGAATGACAAGAGTCATATTCTTGTTATTTTTTGAATCTTTTCAAGAAAAACTTTCTCCATACAGTCTTTGCCTGCACCTATGTGTACAAGAGATTTACATATTTCATCTTGCTGCAGATATTATGTATTCTTGTTTTAATACTTAGATTTTTAATCCATTTCTATTTTAGCTTGTATGTGGTGAGATACATGGGCCTAGGTTTAAATTTTGACATGTAGAAAGTCAGTTTTCCCAGGACTATTTATTAAAAAGGCTATCCTTCTTCAAATGAAGGTGTTTGGCCATTTTTTCAAAGATAAGTGAGTGAGCATGAAGTTGTTTCTGTGTCTTCTATTTTGTTTCATTCATCCTTTGGTTTGTTTTTGTCAATACCATGCTGTTTTTATCATGGTAAATAAGCAATATGACTTTATATTGGGGATCATGATGCCCCTTGCCTTGCCTTTGTTACCCAGGACTAATTTTGCTATTCAAGGTCTTTTCCGGTTCCAAATAAATTGTAGGATAATTTCCTCTATTTCTGTGAGGTATGCTGTTGGAATTTTGATAAGGATTGCATAAGATCTGTATAACAGTTTTGAAAGTGTAGCCATTTCACCATACTGTTTCTGCCTATTCAAGAACGGGGAATATCTTTCCATGTTTTCATAACTTCTTCAATTTTTTTCAGAGTACTGCATTTTTCAGAGTACATCTCTTTCACTTCCTTTGTTCAATTGATTCTTAAGTATTTCTTTTTTCTTAATGTCATTGTGATTTCCCTAATTTATTTCTCAGTTGATTTGTCATTTGGGTACATGAATGTTATTGATTTATGAATGTTGGTTTTGTATTTGTTACAATGTAGAATTTGCTTATTAATTCTGTTAGTATTTTGGTGGAGGTTTTGAGGTCTTCTATGTAAAAAAGCATGCGATCAGCACAGCTCTAATCACACAGGAAATATCGAAAAGAATCAACAACTGGAATTTCATAATATTAAAATGCTTTTGCACAGCAAAAGCATCCACCTGTGCAGTGAAGATACAGCATACAGAATGAGAAAAATTCTTTAGAAGCTATTCCTTAAACAATGGACTACTATCTAGAATATATAAAAAATTACAGCCCCAAATTTAAAGACCCAGTCCAAAAATGGACATATAAAATGAATAGACATTTTTCAGATGAAGAAGTTCAAGCAATTAGAATGGGTAGCATCATGAAATCAACCAATAAAAAATGCTAGTGAGACTGGGGAATAAAAAGAATCCTTCTCTGTTGCTGGGACTGTAAATTGGTATAATTGATATGGAAATCAGAATGAACATTCTTCGAAAAGCTAAAACTAGAGGATCTATCTCATTCACCTAACGCCTTTCTTGATATGGTCCCAAAAGACTTAAAAGCATCATAATATAGCAATATGTACACACCCATGTTATAGTAGGCCAAATTGTAATAGCTAAATCTTGAATACAGTTTAAGTACCCATCACTGAATGAATGGACCAAAAAACATGGCTTTTATATAAAAATGGAATACTACTCTGCCAAAATGATAACCAAGTTGAGATGCTTTTAGGTACATGGAGGCACCTTGAGGCCATATTTTTAACTGAAATAAATCAGATATATAAGTTTAAATATCATGTTGTTTCTCCTGTTAGAAAACTAAAACATAAAAAGACCAATGCATGGTAGTAGTGGAAAGTAGGAAGAAAATATTCAAATGGGAAGGACAACAACAGAGGGGAAAAGAGGCAAGGAAAGGAGGGAAAATAAAGAAAAGAGAATAGAAGAAAAGTGGAAACAGAGCTTTTGTAAATAAGGAGAGGAAGAAGGGTCAAAGAGAGAGAAGAGAATGAGGCAAACAAGAATAATCAAAACATTATGTACTGGTACAAATTCTGTAGGATGAATGTGATCATTTTGTGTATTCAAAGTGTACCAATACAATCAACTTTAGTCATTGAAAACTAAAGAAAACAAAAATAAGGGAAAGGAAATCAAAAGAAAGCAAAGGAAAATTAAAGAAAAATAAATGGAATGAAAAGAAAGCTTTTGCTCCATGTTGGAACTTAAGGTACTGGGAAACCAAGCAACCTGCTTACCTCCCTGGTAAGCAGTGATGTCTTGGGCAAGTGGCGACCACCCCAGGGATAGAAACAGCAGCGTCTCCCAAAATCCATGCCATGTTGGAACTTCGGAAACAAAGCAACCCACTTGCCTCCCTGATAAGCAGCCATGAGCCTACTGTCACACGGGCTGAGCATCAATCAAACATCCCATTCCCCTACCATTAGCAAATGGGAACCAGAGGTTGGAGCATCTCTTGGGAAGTTTACCTATGCAATATAGCAAATAGGGGGGATTTCCTTCTACCTTCTCTTTGAATACAAGTATTGTTATCACTCTTTTGCTTTGCTCTGATTAATTTTATTGCTCTATTCAGTATTCTGTTTTGATAAGTTCAGAGACATAGGGGTAGGCAGATAATTCATGAACAAAATGCAAATGCACGGAAACGCTTCAGAGAATCAACAGCTGGGATCTCATGTTATTGAAAAGTTTCTGTACTTCAAAAGAAATCACCAGCAAAGTGAAAAGAAAACCCACGGAATGGGAAAGAATTTTAGCTAGCAACCCCTCAAACAAAGGACTTATATCAAACATATAAAGAATTGAAAAACATCAAGCCACCCAAATTCAAAGACCCTCTCCAAAAATGGGCAGCTGAGATGAACAAAGAGTTCTCAGATGAAGATATACAAATGGCAAACAAATACATGAAGAAATGATCGCCATCACTGGTCATTTGAGAAACGCAAATTAAAACAACATTGAGATTTCATCTCACTCCTGAAAGAACAGCTGCCATCAAGAAATCAACTGATAGTAAATGTTGGCGAGGCTGTGGGGAAAAAGAAACACTGCTCCACTGTTGGTGGGAGTGTAGACTGGTGCAACCACTATGGAAATCACTATGGAGAATTCTCAGAAGACTAGGATTGGAAGCTCCATTCAACCCAGCTATTCTCCTCCTGGATATTTTCCCAGAAAAACTGAAAAGATCATATCACAGTGATATATGTGCACCCATGTTCATAGCAGCACAATTTGTAATAGCTAAATCTTGGAAACAACCAAGATGCCCATCAACCACAGAGTGGATGAAAAAGATGTGGTATTTTTATACAATGGAGTATTACTCAGCTATGAAGAAGGATGATCTTGAGGCCTTCATAGGTAAATGGAGACAACTTGAGCCAATCCTCATTAGTAAAATAAATAAGAATCATATTTATAAATATTGCAGTGTGTCTGTATGTAAAAAGTAATAAGAACTGTAGGAGTAATAAAACCCAAAATGTGTAATTGCTACTGTAAAAAAGATAGGAAAAGAAAGTGCTCTAAAGGATATAACTGCAGGTATGTTTAAGTGTGTAAGATAGATGACCATATTACTGTTTTTGTTAGATTGTTGAGCAGAACTGTTAACAGTCTTACTGTTTGAATGTCTACTTTGTATGCTTTAATTTTGTAATGAACAACTATTTCCAATGATGAGAGTATGTAATGTATCAAGTGGTGATTTCTTACAGTTTTTGTTTTTTTGTTGTTTTGGTTTTTTTATTTGTTTCTTTTTGTTCTTTTATTTTTTTCCCTTTGGTATTCTGTATTGTTGCTACCATTTTTCTGTTTTGTCTGATTGTTGTTTTTTTCTCTTTAAATAAAAAAAAAAAAGACAGGCAGTATTACCATTCAATGAAATTATAGAAAACCCAGTTGGTCATTATTAAATAATTTATTTTTCTTGGGAAAACTCCTCACACATTTTGGATTACCCAGTTTGAGGTTTGATGAACATTTTTTCTCTATTTTTTATATGATCAGATTCAGAAATCTATCTGTCTTGTCTTCAAATATTTTAATTTTCATGTTCTTTCATCTCTCCTGGGATTTCTATATGAGTATCAGATTTTTCACATTATCTAACATATTTTTGAAGCTCTATTCACTTTTTTGATATTGGATAATTTTAATTACCCAGCATTAAGCTCATTAACTCTTTCTTCTTTCATCCCAATTATGTGATTGTGCCTAGCTAGGGAAATTTCTTTATTCTATTTTTAAGTTCTACAATTTGTACGTGCTTCTTCTTTCTATCACTTTATTCTCCACTGAATCTTTCTTCTGGACCTGGAAAGAGTATCTAATCTTATTCCTTGGAACATAACTATAAGTGGATATTTTAAGGTAATTTTTGATAGCCCATATCTGTGTCCTTGCTTACTGGTATTTGTCAATCATCTTCTTCCTTGTGAGATGATATTTTTTTAGACAAGAAATTTTGAAATACTTACTGATTATTTTTGGAATCTATATTACCTGTGTTGTTTTTATTCTTTAAATTAATGTTAATATTTTATTATAGAATAATTTGTTTTAGCATGCTTTTGACCACCTTATATTTGAGATGCAAATTCTTATCTCATTTTTGTGGTTCTGATAACACTATTTAGGAATTTTAACTATTTTCTTTCTTATTTTGGTTAGTTATTGTGTGAACAACCCATTGTCTGCCTTGAGAACTGGATGCACATCTATTCTACACCTCACTTCTCCAAATCTGAAGTACAGATGCATAGTAAAATTTGTATTACATTCCTGAATTTGAAAATAGAACTGAAGGGATCACAAACCCAAAATTCAGGTGATGTGTAGAAGCTAGCCAAAATAAGCAAATGAAATCTCTAGAATTTTCAGACTGTATGAAAAAAAAATAAAACTCTTCTTGCACCTTCAGTTTAAAATCGTTTTAAGATCAAGAAATTGAGGAAGAATTTGAATGATGATTAATAGACATTAGCAGGTCATGTAACAATACTGAAGCAATGTGTTACAAAATAGAATAAGTATATGAATAATGAAGTCACTCAGGATAATTGAGATAATTAGAGTGAAGGAGAGAACCAAGAATACATCTGAACCCCAAATTTTCATCCAAAAATCTGAAGTGGAAGTTACTTAACTCAATGGTAGGAGCATACAAGAGCAAGATTTTTTAGAAGAAGAAGAAGAAGAAGAAGAAGAAGAAGAAGCAGAAGAAGAAGAAGAAGAAGAAGAAGAAGAAGAAGAAGAAGAAGAAGAAGAAGAAGAAGTTGTTCTTTTAAAAGAGTTCCAGCACCTGGGAAAAGGGCTACAGTAACTTCCCAGCTTCAGATGAATAAGGAAATGAGCTTTGGTGGTGATGTGAAAGTGCATATAAATAGTTTTAACCATGCTATACAGGATGGTCTTACAACAACAGATACAGATCAAAAAACATCAGCAAGAGCTGTATAGTTTTACAACAGAGTTCCCCATGGCAAGCTATACCACAGAGGTGCATATGAGTAAAAGGGCAGGCCGGCCATGCGGGAGAAAATGAGGAAACAATGAATGAGCGCATTTGCTATGGTTTCCAAAGGAAGGAAGAATCAAGTAAGAAACTGTACACAAATCTAGGATTGACTATATTTAGTAAGTCTAGCCAGCTTTGGAACTTAAGGATTGATTGTCTTAGTCCTATATCTGGCCCTGGGAAAAGTGGAGGTGAGGAATATAGAGTCACAGTTTGATACAGGAAGTGAACTATACATAGGAAGAAAAATAAGTCATATTTCTTTATCCTTCTAATGCAATTTTTTCTGATATTATCACACATTTCCCCATTCCTTGGCATTATAGTAATATTTATCAATCAGGCTATATGCAGTCTAAGGAAATGAGGTAGGGGCCTCTCTCTGATCTTTATGGTCAAAACTGAGATCTATTATGAGGTTCTTTGTTTTAACCCTCATCATTCATTAGAAAGCAGAAGCATATATCTTCTTTCATTGTGTCTCCCAGAACCATGATGTTTAGTTAGTACCTGGGAGTCTGCCCAGACCCTTCTGTAACTAATTGATTGTCCTATTCTCAGTGAGAATCACGGGCAATCATAGAATCTGTCCCCTTTCAGTCCTTCTCTGTTTTGAGACCCCAACTGTCTCTCAGGTCTAGACCAGCATCTTCCTCCGGAAGCATGAGTCCTCTGTTTCCAACTGGGAAATCATAGACTATTAGTTCAATAATCCATGCAAGACAGTGTGATTTTGAAGATTTAAGCATCTGCATTTGCAGTGGTTTCTTGTTCCTAGTTTAGAATTATAAGAGAAATATGAGTATCCTTTGATGTAAAGAAACTGTAAACATATTAAGATTTCACTAGATTTTTGGAAGATGCAAGGGTATATTTGTACTTCCTAAATATATTTTAGGGGGAAAAAGGATGACTTTTGGAAATTACATTTTCTAATTGTGCTTATTTATTTTAAAAAATATTGAATATCAGTGTATATTGGATATCATGCATTTAACATGATTTGATTCTGTCTGTTCCCTCATTACTCACCATTGCTGTACATTCTCTTTCCCATACTTTTTTCCTTTTCTCATTTAATAGGTCTGTATTCTACTTGCATGCTAAGTACATCCTAACAAAAAGAAAGAATCACATTTCATTAAAAAGATAGACTAAAGTAACATCTCCTCAGCATATATGTTAACATGCATTTATAATGTTCACCTAAGGATTTTCTAGAAAATTTTTTGTTTGGTTTTCTCTTGGACTGAGGGAGACTATAATAGGACTCTTAAAAATGCAGTATTAATTCAATAGTAACATTTTAAAAAAGTAAACAAAACAAACAAAAATCTCCATTTTTGCAAAACTAAAAACATCTAATATTCTCCACTACTGATTTACCAATTTGTTTAGGCAAGATAAAATGAAAATAACTAAGTATTTTGCTTAGTATAGAATGGCATGGAATAATGTGTTGTGTTCTTTCAAGTGTTAGTTTGCTTTCATGTTTCCTAAGTGTTCCTCATAGAACTTACTGTAAATAGACAAAAGTATCATTTTATACTAGTGCTTTATCTGTCAATATTCAGAAATAAAAATATTAATGATTTTTTTAAGCAGTTGCAACAATTCACTTCTAAGAAGGTGTCAAGTTTCTCTCCACTTTATCAATATCAACTAGATTCAAGTGTCTTGCCTGGAATTCAGATGTTGTATGAATAATTTCAGTATGCTTGCTATATGTGTAATCATATGCTTAAGATAACATAGGTCCACTGAAAATAGGTTTCTTTGCAAATGTATGTGATCATGTTTTCATTCTTATTCCTGTCTTTTTCCTTTTTTTTTGTACTGGGTATTGAACTCAGGACCTTGTGCTTGCCATGCAGGCACTGTGCCATTGAGCCATATTTCCAGAAAATCATATTTTCATGTTTCGTATGCCTTTTTTAAACTTACAGTATCATCATTTGTAAAATATTCTATTTTTCCAAACAGAATTCTTAACTTTATAAACAAAAATAATATGAGGGAGAATTTTTAAGTTGGTTATACATCATATCCAGTGCATCATAATTCAATATAATAGTATAAACATTTTTCTAATTTTATAGTCAATATCTTTTTTGTATATATCTTCAAAACTCTCTTACATATGACTTTTAGAACTCTACAAAGACAGAAGATTGTTATCAATGTATTACATTAAAATATTTATCTAGGAAGTTAGCTCTTGGCAATTTGGCTCAAATCCATGGAAAACAGCATTTCCTTCAGAATAGATTATACTTTGGATTTTAGAGCAGTAAGATCTGACGAGTATGCATTTTTTATTTAAAAAAATGATGTACTATCATTGTTTCATTTGCTTTAGAGACATACCTCAGATGAAAGAGAGAGAATACAGAGGCATCTTAGGGCATGTTGTGGCTGGGGTGGTGGGCAAGAGTGCATATGGACCACAGAGTCCAACTGTTACCCTTAAAGAATCTGGAAACACACAGATCACCTCAGTCAGTATCAGAGGACTAAAGCAATGAGTTTGGGGTCATATGGGAGAACCGTGGCTACAGAAGTTCTGCTCAGAGAGCAAGTTTTCACATCAACCACAAGGGTCTTATCCTCAAACCTTTGAGTTGGAGTACTGGTTTCTTGAGTACATTTTTAAGTATCTTTGGAGATATCTGCTACACAGTGTAAAATATTTTGACCTTATTTGAAGCAACCAACAGCCAAGAAAAGGATCAGAAAGACACTAACTTTTAAGACAGTGGCTCATTCGAACTGACTTTGAACTTGAAAGCCTTATTTGCAGTGATAACAATTTCTACAATGGGGGAACCAACTTGGAAATCACAACTTCAAATGGCCATCAAGAAGTCATGCAGAAAATGAAACATATTTTGCAAAACAAAATTATGGTCAGGGAAACAAAACAATGTCAAAAGAAAGGGCAACAATTGGATAATCAGAATCTCTTTGTTCTTTTTCCTCCAGTTGCCACTTTCATCCATGCCTCTTGTCCCTAAGCAAGAATTCTGAGTGTCTGGAAATAAGGAATGCAGTCACATAGGGACCAAAGATGAAATGTGTAGAGGATTGCATGGAGGTCTTTTGATGTGGATGAGTACTTTTTGCTGGAACACATATATGCAGAAGGTAAAGCAGTGAGACACTCAAATCGGCCTGATGGGGAAAAGGTGTTATTTGTGAAATGTGATCACAGCTCACAAAATCAAAATAAGTACAGATAAAAATGTTTATCTCCTTCCTCCCTGATTCATAACATCTACCCATTCCTTTCTTCTCATATAGATTATAAACTTGTCAAGAGAAGTTGTCTCAGAGCTCTTAATGTCATTTCTAGCAACTTACACTCATGGGCACATAATACAAAATTATTGTTTAGTAAATATAATTGGGTGTTCATCTGTGTGTGTGTTGTTTTTCACTAATCAGCATTTAGTGTGAGTTTAAAACTTTTTTTCTACTAACTGATATTTATGTAGTTCCAAGTGTCTCTTTTTCTAGGCCATTGAAAACTTTCCAAACAAGTTACCATAGCCCTGTCTAGCAACATTTTGAGTACTTCATTGGCAAAAATCATTAAGAATGACTCATTTCTCTAAATTTTTCTTTCCAGGGCAGTTGCTACTGCCAAGCTGTTGCAACTGTTCTGGTGGTGTTTTTATGTGTTTGAGGGAAGCAGAGTGGAAACTAATTTTTGGTGACCTATAATTTTATAATTTGTATTTAGGAAAAACAATTCATTTTCAAACTTCCTCTCCTTCTAGATGCAATTGTTTGAGTCAGTTGGAAGACTAGATTTGCTTTTAAATGTAACTGCAAAAGGTCTCTCTGAAGAAGAGAAAAAGTTAAATCATCAGAAATAGAATATAGGCTTATAGAACATCAAAGCTAAGGCTATTCATTGTTTGACATCTAAGTTCACAAACTCTATGAGGTTGAGTGTCTTGTCCTCAAATAAGTTGGAAATATAAACACGCTTTATGTATTGGGAAAACTAAACAGGAGTTCAAGAGCTACTTTCCTGAGGGTATTGGTCTTAGATTGGCTTAATATTACCACACAGAATACAATCTGCATGTATGTATATCATTTTCGTGTTTGAAAATCTGTTTTAACATGCACCATCTCTTTCATGTCTCATGCCAGTCCCATGAAATTTATACCTTCTTATTATTCTCAAAATGAAATCTATGGAGGTAAAATAGTTAATAAGTAGAAAATCTGACATTCAACACCACACATTAGTTTTTAGTTCTTTATTTAGGAAAGATCTCCAGAGTTCCAGATTTTGTCAGTTTTATTTGGTGGATACAAATCTGCACTGTTTCACTCTTCCTCTTCAGTGCCCTATGGCCATAAGCCTTCCCTTCAAAGGTGGTGACATTATTGTTGGTCTAACAGGAGTGAAGTCATACTTAACATGGAATAATGTTAATGAGTTGAAAAAACATAAACCTATTCTGCCTAGCTCATCTACTCAGTATTGAGATAATGTCAAAAATGGAATAAATATTAAATAGAACAATCGAAATAATTTCTAGAGAAAGTCATTTGTTCAGTCTGTCACCAAATATTTGCAATTGTCCATTGTGATACTGGCTGTATATTTTATACCACTTGAATTACCAAGAAGGATACAAATTTCTTTTTTCAAACCTCTGTAGCATTGTGATGATATGCATGATGACATGCACATAATATTTAGTATAAATATCCTGAGAAACAAATAGAAGAATAGTTACTATATTAATTGAGGAAATATTAAATGTCCAGAACAAATGACTACTTAAGTTATATACACATAATAGTTGAATTTTATACCTAAGAAATCTGAATCTCAGAATGAGTACATAAGTTGCTGAGATACCAAAAGTTTGCTATTGTTGGTAAACAAAATTATCTCAATATAAGGCTAAAACCATATGGGAAGAGAGGTGAAAGCAATCATTTGTGTTATTATTTGAAAATTTTAAATTTTATTACAATTTCTTATTTTCCCAAATTACAAAAAATAACAACTTTACATAAACTAGTCTCAGTCAACATTGATGTTAGCACCATCAGCTCCATCAAATCTCTATGGTAAGTCACCAGATACTCGTGCACTTGGCTAGGAGCAGTAGGTCATTCCTGTAATCCCAGCTACTTGGGCAGTTGGGGAGAGAAGACTTTTCAGTTTGAGGTAAGCCTGGGCAACATGATAAGACTGAGCCAAAAAAATATTGGATGCACTTAAATTTTCTAAGACTTGTTATAGTTATGGATGTTTAATATGCTTGAGATATTATATTTTTATTCAAAATTATTATTTGAAACAATATCCAATTGTTGAAATCACAGTGTAAAATATCCTCATCTTCTATACCACTAGATAGTAACTTACTGATCTATTCCCCTGCCCCAAATTCCACATACTTTAATGTTTTTTTTCATGTTGAAAAGGGATCTTACCCAATCTAGGGTCTATAAGCTATGGCTCACAGGCCAACCGTACTTGCTCCTTGTTTTGTAAATAAAGTTTTACTAGAACAGAGCCACATTATTTTGTACACATAGTATACAAAAACTGCTTCTAGTTTTGTAGTATACTCACCTCTGCTTTAGCGGCAGAGGTGAGTAGTTATAGAAAAATTTATATGGCCTTTAATGCCTGAGATATACTCTCTCAATCATTATAAAAACTTAATGACTCTTGTTCCACACAGTATAATTCAACTATTATTCAGAAAATTAAAACTGCTAAATAACTCACATCTAATCAGAGGACCCCTATCAAGTGCCTCAGAAAGGTCCATTAAAGAATCAGTTCAGAATTTCCTGTACCAACTCATTATCATGTCTCTAGTTATATCCAGTGTGAAAACCTTTTCTTGATTTTCATGACATTAACACTTGAATATTACAAGCCAGAAGAGTCATAACTTTGAGGGGGTTTTCCCTGATGTTTTCTTGCAATTAGATTCAGGTTATTGATTGTTCACAAGAAATCACAGGTAGATGCACCTATCAGGCATTTCCCCAGTGCATTCCTGCACCCCTGCAAGCTGAGGTTTTGTATGACTATTGATGATATTGATTTTGACTTCCTGACTAATGTGGTTCCAAAAGGCTACTGCACTGTGATAGTGCATTCCTTCTTTTATTTTCTCTGAATATTTTGTATTTTTAGTATTTTGTAGTTTTGATAGGCCCTTCAGAATATGTTCAGCAATTACGTATAGTGTGTCTCTTTCTCAGTCTCTCTCTCTCTGTCTCTCTCTCTCTCTCTCTCTCTGTGTCTCTCTCTGTGTGCATGTGTGTGTGTTTGTGTGTGTGTGTGTGTGTGTGTGTTTAGTGTTTGGTATGGAGAACAGAACTTAGTTCTTGACTATTCTACTTTGTCAAGAAGTATTTGCCTTTATATAAAAAATTATATTATAGTCAACTTCTCTTTAAAATTAAAAAGAAACTATAGTGATATTTACAACATTGTGATAGGGGTAGACAAGAGATATAATGATTAAAATATTCAACCACTATCTCATATAAATAATTCTTTAAGCTTCTTTAAGAGCATGTTTTAGGATTTTTATTCATGTGTCACCTATTACACGTAGCCTGTGAAAATGACATGACTGCATATCACCATATGACTGTGCAAAAACTTTTGTAGTTGAGGCAATGTGTTCTGTGATGTTTTATCTCTTGTAGATCTGTTATTTGTAACATCATTCCTCATCTGTAATAGATACTCTGAAATTGTTCATTAAATACATGAACGAATGAATAAGTGAACAGACAAATTTTAAGACTGGCCTTACAAGAAAACATTGCACCTTGAATGACTGCCTCTTCTTATTTAGAAACTAGAGGTTGTGCACAAGTCTGACAGTTATTGAAAAGCTCCTACATAATTAAAAATATTGACTCATGAAAGTGTAAGCCTGGAAGGGCCAATAACTCAATTTTCATTTAGACAATGTCTTCTGTAAATGAAAATGAAAATAATTTCAATTTTTTTATAAATATCAGATATTTTTGCTACTTTATAGAGCTAAAAAACACTGGATAACTAATTTTTAAGCCAGCTCAAAATCTTACAGTAGCATAAAAACACATTTTAAAAGCTTTTAGACAGAGAGCCAAACAAAAACATAAGTGCACACTGCACTATGCATTCTGAGATATTCACCTGACAGGGGATGACCTTGTGTGCAGGAGCTAGTAAATGTATAAAATGTATGAACCAGCTTTGTAGACTCTTTCCTGAGCTTCAGACACCAAAAATATGCCTAAATGTGTGTATCTCTCTCCATATATATTCTATAAAATATGTTTTAAATTTATTCTTCCCACTAGGATGCTGCCCCAAATCAAAAGCAATATTGAAAGAAAACCAATGCACTGGGCATTTTCTTTAACTTCTGCTGTGTTTCACTCAACTGAGCTAAAGTAGAATGAATTCCAAAGGCTCTGAGAGGATTAGGTAAAGATATAATCTTGAAAATACTTAATAAACATGGGGAAATGGAACATATAGCATCCAGCCAGGAGTCCAACTGACTTCTACTCAAAGTGGCCCCCTATGATAAGCCTACAGACTTGCAGAATATGAATCCACAGATTTGATTATATTATTCCTCCATTTCCCTAGCCACAGGGATAGAGACTCTGCCGGCATGTTTCAATGCCAATCCAAACAATGATATGACTTACCACTTACAGCCATGGCATGCATTCCTCATCAGAAAGCTTTACGAACAGGAGCTCATTAATCAAGCAGTCATCCCGAGAGGCAGAGCTGTGGCACAATTTGAGCTTGGAAGGTATCCGGAAATGCCAGGTGCAAAAGTGTGCATTTACTGACTCGTCCATCAGTGCTTGGGTGTCAAAAGTGCTTTCTAAATAACTGCTTTAACACTCCAATTCTAGCTTCTGCATCTCTAAATAGTTCAATCCTTTCCTATCAGCTCCCATACAGATCCTAACCTTTGCCTTTAGACAGACATCTATTTGAAATCCATCTTTAGCAGAAATTAAGTTGGTGGCTTTGGGCAACTTACTTAAATTTTTTTGATCCTTAATTTTCTCATCCATAATAAAACAGGGATCTTTATTATCTATCTACCGTCGTTGAGAGAATTTTATAAGATGACATACGCAGAGAACTTTTCAGGGTCAAAATATACTGCTTTCTATTAACCCCTTGAGCAAAAAAAAAAAGTACTTTAACTCTTTTCCCCCAGTGTATTTTTTCTGTTATTTTGAAAATATTGTCATCAGCATCATCATATCTCCTTTATTGTGTCCTTTTGCCATAGTGTTCCATTTATGTGTGCATATGTATTTTTGAAAATATGATCACCTTTATTGCATGTATATTTAATAAATCAAAGAGAATGATGATCCATATGATTCATTCTCTTTAAGAAAATGTAGATATATTATTTTCATGAATCAATATTTTTATTCTTAGTTTTGAGGAAACCAATTCTGAGTGCAATTATAAAACAAGAGTAGAGTGAAATGAGTGGTCCACGTCACAGAAGAATTCAGATTGGCCTCTCTGCCCTGGGGCTCTACATTCTCCCTCTAATATTACACCATCACACACTGAATGATATCTATACGGATGAGAGACAGAGGGTTATGAGTTACGTGGGTCATTTGACTCCTTATTTCAGTCGGTAATGTAATTAATGTTCTTGGCAATTAAAATTGATTTCTAATTCCTTAGCCAACACACTGACCTAATTTAGATATGTAATTTCTCCAACCTCAATTGTCCTGTTTCTAAAATGTAAGCATATAAGAGATGTTCTTCAGAATGTTTTAATTGTATGACACACCAATAATCAAGGTGTACTTTAAAATATACAACACTAGAAATTACATGTGTGATTTAGAGAAATGAATTTCACTGTTAATTTTACTTGCAGGAACATTATGCTTCATTTTTTACATATGCATACACAAATATATTTCAAAAATATATCTCACCAACCTTTATATATAATACACAGCTTTGATATATATGTGTTGGCCCCTGTAGTATGCAACTATTTTTCCCTTCAGTCTTTATACAAAGATTCATAACTACATAGTGAGGATAATATGGTGGAGGCAACACCACTTTTGAAGATGGTAATGCAAAGTATTTGAGAGTGCGACTGTGTTCAGTATTGTGACTGTGTTATATTTTTCTTATAATTCAATCATTATTGTAGTGAGCTATCTCCCTGATACTTATCTCCATTTCTGGGAAGTTCATAATGTGTCCTTATTTGGAATACACTATGTGAATTTAATTTAGATAAAATGATGTCATCCTAGGTTAGAGGGAGACTGATCTAATGATTAGTGTCTCATGAGGAGAGATGAGGAGACAGAGACACAGTCACAAAGAAAAGAAGACCATGTGATGACAGAAATAGCTCCAAATAAAAGAATTCCAAGGGTATTCAGCAAACAGAAGATACTAGAGAGAGACAAAGAAAGATTCTTTCCTAGAATCTTCAGAGAACACACTTGGCTTCAGACTTCTGGATTCCATAACTCTGAAAAATAAATGTCTGTTGATTTTAGATACTCAGGTAGCCATGTTTTGTTATAGCAGCCCCAGGAAGCTAATGCAGCCTAGACCATGGTGATTACTATGGAGACCACATGATGATTTAGAGAATTTAATTTTTCTTTCCACACGCATGTATTGAAGTGATAGACTTGATCTGATTAACACTTGTAAAAGGCAATTATAGCAATAGAATAAAGCTGACAGTAAGAAAGACAAAGTGGAAACTACATAATAATTTAAGAAAATGAAATATTGTTGGAAGGGTACAGGTACATGATGGTGAAGGTGATAAGATTTGTGTTGGAACTATAAATATTGGTGTCAAGCCATTAGGCAAGACAGACCTGCAATAAAGGAAGATTGGTTTTAGAGAAAAAATGCTTGAAATCAAGATTTTGAAGAAGCAAAGTTTCTGGTGGTTGTTTTGTCAAGGGGACTATATGATAGAGGCAAAATAGAAGCAATGATTATTTGAAGCACAGGTGAAAAACAAAATCAGGATTCAATCTTTTGTATTTTATTGTATTTAAGATTAGTTATACAATATTAATAAATCTTAAGTCTACCATATAATATTAATTATAGACACATTGTTTTATAGCTGATCTCGAGAACCTACTTGTTTTGAATAATTAAAATTTAATGACCATTGATTAGCAATATTTCATTTCCCTTGCACTCTAGCCCTGGAAACCAGTGTTCCACTCTCTAATCCTGTGAGTTTGACTATTTTAGATATTTCTCCTAAGTGAGGACATGCAGTGTTTGTAATTCTGTTATTGACCTATTTCAAACAGCTTCACTTGGTTTACACATGCTACTGCATGTTACAGAATTTTCTTTCTTTTTTAAGGATAAATGATATTCCACTGAGTTCTTCCCTCAGTGTGCTTGGGTTATCTCTTAGCTCCAAGGGCAGATACTGCTTTCTACTCATTTTTGTGATAATTGTGCGTGCTTTGATCCTAATATAAACAACTCAGAAAATGTTTTTAACAAGATAGAATTATTATAATTATTAGAATATTACCTATTTCTGATTATACTGATTATAAGAGATATTTTACTTCAAGTAATCAATGATATGTTAGTGTGTTAATACTCACAATGTAACTGGAAATAAATGTGAACGATGTGCTACACACAAATACACACACAAATAAAGCACTATTTTACATTTGGGAAAAACATAAAATAAAAACAAATAGATGATTCAAAGTAAATTCAAGAATGGAAGGAGGAAGTGTGCAATTCTGTGACCCAAGGCACAGAGATACTACTGTCAGCATGAGCTTTCATGGAAGAAAAGGGGTTGAAAGCCACTTTCTCCATAAGTAATATGTTTATGTATTATTCACAGTAGCAAATAATTGCAAAATGTCAACATTTCATTTTCCTCTTAAGAGCTTCTTTTGATTAGTGACCTAATTAACCATTAAGAAGAAAAAGCTTTTTAAGTGTAAATATGAAAAGAGAGAGTGTTTCCTAGCAGCAATTTGTGATCTTAAAATGTCACAGGCAGGCACATCACGGAAGTGCTACCAACCAGCACTTTTCAAAATATGACTCTGTGTCAGGAGCATGTGGCATGGATTTAACTTTTTTTTTCTTTATTCTGAAACAAGTAATGCAAATATAGATATGGTTACCCAAGAGATTTCCTTCCCTTTTGAAAACACTTGAACATTCTCTCTGACAGCCTAGGAAAGGTTGTTTTTAATCTATTTAATTTGAAGCTGTATTCTCCATAGATAATGACATCCTTTCTCTTTTGCTTCCTGAGTATATTTGGAAAAGATGTAGATCTGCCGCTCACACACACACACACACCCTCATAAACATTCACTCATACACACAATTAAACCCAGCATAGGACGGTGAACACATGCACAACACACACATACAGCATCTATACACAAATAGGCACACGCATGCACGTGCATAAACCAAACACATATATATGTACAACACACACAACTGCACACATTTATATGTTGTCACATATCCAGCATATATATACTTACTCATCCAGGCACAATTCCTATATGAAAACAACCAAATGACATATTTATATATGAATTTTAAAGGCATCTTCCTTATGTCCTGACTTTACATGTCAAGATGTGACATCTCTTGGGAGATCTCAGCTGGAAACATTTCTGCAACAGTCTTTCTCACAGTTGACAGTACTCTGACCTTTTATGCTGGCTACACACAGGGATCAGGAATGAGCAAGATGCATAAAATGGAAAAGAAACATAAACAAATATCTATAACCATGTAGATTTCTTTGAAAAAGGTCCAAATCTGTTTAAACCTATTCTCCTTGGGTTTTAGTCCATGTTGAGAAAATAAAGATCTGTAATCTGAAATAATGATATCATAAGAAAGTTTCCTTCTCCAAGGAATGATGACCAAAATAAGAAACTAGACTTATATTATTCATATGAACGTAGAAAAAATTGCTGTCCCCATTGTATTACAGCATAAAATTTGTAAAATCTAGCAATTAGTAGAACTCTACCATAACCTACCACTTTGCCGTTATGCACAATCTTTATAATAGGCCTTCTCAGAGCAAACATTTGGTTTTACTTCTCTACTTATTATTCCTTTCTGAATCACCAAACATAAATCGTGGGTGCTAGTTACTTTTAATGCATAAATGAATCCATTTTTAAGAATAGTAATTGCAGTTTGAAGCTTCACATGGTGTCTATGATTTGTCATTTCTGTAGAAACCATTGAGACCCTACTACGTCCCCTGCAGTGTACAAGGCCTTCCTAGGTAGCAGTATGGGGAAACGCTTCCCTTGCAGGAGACTGCAGGCAGTCTAGGGTCACAGTCATTGCAATATTTTGAGCTTAGTGATTTCATAAGGCAAGGTAGAGGATGTTGCTAGAAAACGTAAAGGAAATCTGACCTAACTCTGAGGATCAGGAAAGCCTTCTGCATTTCATACGCTACATCACTGCCTGAACGTAGCTATGTTTCCAGAAGTAGATATCTGAAGACCCGTGAAGAAGCTCAAAGATGGCTGTATAGATGGTGGGAAATCAAGAATGGGCACTGTGGTGACAAATGTCTTCGAAGACTACAACTATCCATTATAAACCTATACTTAGTGGCAAATTTACATTGAAAAATTCAATTACTTAAGAAGCCACTTCAGATCCCTTTTTGGGCATTTACAGTAATTTAGCTATACTCTATGAGACCATCTTGACTATGCTAAAATTAATGACAATTCCTTATTTCTGTCCCTTATCTGTGCTCCTATTTTACTCACCCAACTCTCAGAAAAATCTGCAGGACCTTAGAACCTTTTACATGTACTTGCAGATATATATTTGCATGTGTCCCTGAGTATGTAGTGTATGTTTGCATATATAGCTATCAGTATGTGGAGCATGTGTGTGTTAGTAAGTGCTCCAGAACTTTGTTCATGACAAGTGAATTGCAGAATGGGTCCTGACTGACTAAACTGAGTAAAGCTTATTCCAAAATTCACTGGCATTCCCTGAGGCCAAACACTGGTACTTTCCAAGGTCAGATAAAGTACTTTATGCCAAGCCATCTCTGTAGGAAGGCTGATTTCTAGAAATAGCAGAAGGACCAAATGTCTCTTACAAAATTGAGTAAACCAGCATCCAAAGAGACTGAGGCTATGGAATCCTGAACAGATGGTTAGTCTTCATTTTAAATAACTACCCTTTTTATATACATTTAGCAGTTATTTTTTATTTAGTATTTTGTTAGTCCCTTACCTTCAGTTTAACAGGCAACATTTGTGTATGATCCATGAAATTACCAACTATTTAACTAAAGTTAGAATTTTCACAAACTTGATAATGTGAATGAGGCATGTGCTGAACCGCGTTATGTATTCCTAATGACAGTGTCTTACTCAGCTGCCAATGAAATATCCCTAAAGGATTTAGCCATGAGTTTGAACAATGATAGTGGCAAGAAAAAGTCTTAGCATTTGGTTCAGAAAGACCATTTATGATAACAACTTGTTCCAGGCAGCTTTTGTGGAAACACATCACATATTCATTTCTGACTTTTTCCCTGGAAGATGTTGGTTCTATCTTCAACTCTTTTAGGTTGAGACTAAAAAGCAGAGGGAATACAAAGAAGTTCTTCCATATAATGTTTGTGTGCACTTTTTGAGAAAGAAAATTTTACCAGTACTTCCCCAGTTTCATCATTTTATACTTGCTAGTTCCCAGAGAGGTTTGGAAATCTTTCATTTGAAAGAGATATCATTAACATGGCTATTGGTAGGGAGAATAGTGGAAAAGTTCTACTAAAGATGCTAAAGATTCAGAAGAGATGGGAACTTAAATTAAAAATACCCTACATACAAGCAAGAAATGTCAGAGGTATACTTTGGAAATTCTCTGAATTCTGTTCTCCAAAAAGAACATTTGTAATTAATCATTTACAAAGGGAAAGAATTAAAGGAAACAAGATTCTTAGTCTGAAAGCTTCCAAGGTCCACCATTCACAGGGTTTTATTAGGAGTTTATCAGGGTCCCATGTGTAGAAAAGATAATGTCACTGTCCAGGAAAATGGCACGAATTTTCACACATGCTTAGCACTCTTCTAGCCAGGAAGTAACTAAAGAGAAAGAAGACTGGCAAATCACAGAAGCAGAGAATGATTTCCTCCTTTATTTCCTAAAAGTAGATGGAAATATTACAGCAGCCAGGAATTCATCACAGTTTGCCCGAGCACCAGCCAGTCTTTCTCACGGATACGGGATATTTTAGCTGTTTTCAAATCTAAATTTGTTTTGTTTACTGAGCAAACCTGGGTGACCCTTCTAAACCTTAGTGAATGGTAATGTGGAATGATGTTTCATGAAAAGTACCTTTTCATCTGCCAACAGGGGCTGGATCATCTGTTAATTTTACCTTTTTGGTTCCATTTTGTTACTGACTTTACTGGTTACTACAGTTCCTAGGTTAGCTTCCACAAAAGTCACCTTCCTAGTCTTGAAGTATAAATTTCTGCAATTATTAAGCTCACCAATTGTTAATTGAAAATTTAAGGAAGTGAGATACTTATAATCATGTTTCTTGTGGAAGGAGATTCCCAAAGCAAACTCATTCTTGTAATAAAATATCTATCATTCTGGAATGATTCTGTTTTTGTTCTGTGCGATGCCTGAAGAAGTAATGCTGATTTTTAATTATACCTTTTCTCCAAGAAAGATTTATGCAAGAGGTTAATAACACACTGACAAAGACCCTTAATTTTATTTTGCAAGAAGTACAGCTCTATGTTGATTTGGGCAATGAAAGTCCCATCTTTTCTGTTTACCAGGAGATTTCCTCTGAATCTGTATATTTCACGTTTGCTGATGGCCAATTTAACTGTCATTTACCACTCTGTTGTAGGGCTTCAACATTCTTTGAATTGGTTTCCAAATTTCATCCATTTTCTGTAATAGCAGCTACCTAGAAGTATGTAATATTTACACATAAACCTACCCAACGACTTCCTATTTCCAGTAAAATAAAATCCAACTCCACATCTAATGCGCTGGTGAGCTATAAGGCCTCACACTGAACAATCCCTTAGCATTGCATCATATTACACTCTCTTCCTATGTCATTGTGCTTCCCCCAGAACACTTAGGCATTTGAATTACTATTCCCTTTGCCTGGGTTTACCCTTTCTGGCTCCTCTGTTTCCCACATATTTTGGTTCAAATATTATCTCTTCAGGGAAAATCTGATCATTCATTTTAGAGTAGCTCCTCAGTCACTACTTGCACACTGTTTTTATGGCACTTGTATTTGTGAGCACACAGACAGTGATGGTTAGCCAAACATTTTCTCTGTAGATAATTTGTGAAATCTAATCTGAACTTCTATCATTAGGCTGTAACTTTAGTAGTTTATACTATGAACTTTTCAGACAGTGTCTACCTCGGAGATTCTTTCTAGCTGCATAATCACATAGTTGAACATTGAGTTATTTGGAAAGAATTTTAAGACACAATGTTTTCCAATAAAATTTGTAGTTTGCTGTCAAATCATATGGCATGTACTATGCAAAGAATAACATGATTGCATGCAGAAAATGGACAAGGTTCCTAGCAATATGCCACAAAAACTTGCCACTCCACTGATATGTGACCTTTATAGCTTGTAACTTTTAAAATCATATTCTTACCCAGTGCTGCATGTCATACTCATTAAAATAACAATTAAAACTGTAGAATGCTGAGTGGCATTAGTATCTTTTACAAGAAAAGCACATGATTTCATTTCATGTGAAATAACTATAAAAGGTCATGCAAATAACTCAACTGTTTTCTTTCTGTAAGTCACCATATGAGCTAGAAGAAAACTAGCACAACTTACTTCACAGGAACTTAAGCCAACAACTTTATATAAATGTAGAAGAAGTAGGGGCAGATAAACTTATTTGTGGAGTAGAATAGTAGCAAAACAGACAATCTCAGTCTAGCATCCATATATGGAGAGATAGATGGAAATTCCACCCTGTATATGGGGAGAAATATCAACATTGCTAGATTGGAGTAGTTTATCCAGTCACTTTATTAAGTTGCTTGCAACTCTGAGTCATTTGCATTCACATAAATCACTGTAAATTAGTGAAATAACTTTATTTCTACACATACCCATTCTTTGATTTTCCAATTCACAAATGAATATTTCTATTTTGAATAATGATAATAAGACCATTCATATTTGAAGATGTTGAAGTTAAGCTATGAAGTCTAACAATAAGTAGAAAAAACCTTATGAATATAATAAAAGAAAATATTTTGCTTATAAGTAGTTGACTTTGCACTTTGAGTAATCTTATTTTCATAAAAATGCCATGACTGAGAGACTTTCTACTTTTGAAACGCTTATCTTCATTGACAACAGGAAATTGACAGTAAGAGAAAAGAAATTGAATTGTGCACACTTGAGATAAAATCTAGTAACTTTTTCCAAGTGGAAAAACCATAAAAAAAAAACCTACAGGAAAAGTGAAATACTTCTAATTGATTGACCCTTTGTATTTTCTGTAGGAACTTTCTGTTGTGAGACTCTTCCAGTACTTTAACACTTGTATAAATGTATTCATAGTACTATCATTTGTCTGAGCATAGTTGGAGGGTGAAATTAAAATAGTAATAACACTACATTTTAGAAAGACTTTTGGGTTTATTTGTGGGATTTTCCAGGTAGTACGAAGTCCTTATATAGAACAGGCATGTATTATTCATTTAGTAATGTTTCTGTGATGGTGCTGTCTCTGCCTCCAAATTTATATAGCTCTGCGAAATTGATGTCCATTTGTATTGAATGTAGATGTCCAATAGATTCCTGCAACATGATGCTCTCTGAGAGTACTTGGTACAATCACTGTATTAGTCAATTTTCCATCACTGAGACAAAATACCTAGAATAAACAAGCTATTAAGAGAAAAAAAAAATTTGGGCTTATAGTTTCAGATGTTTTTGGCTCTATTATTTTCAGGCTTGATGGGAGGCAGAATGTAATAGGGGAGATTTTTTTTGCTCATAGGACACAAGAAGCAAAAAAGAGAAAGAGGAAGAGATGGGATTCTGAGGTCCTCCTCAATGTCATGTCTCCCAAAATCCTTTGTTTCCTTAGCCCCACCTCCCAAAGGTTCTAACTCCTCTCAATAGTGACACAATTAAGCCTTCAGTGCATGACCTTTGGAAGACTTTTAATATCCAAACCATAGCATTATTTGTTCTTACATGCATTTTTTCATCTATTTAAAATGTGTTTCCTAGAAAGCAACTCAATTATTCTTCATAAGACTGAATTTGTAGTCCTTTAATATAAAAGAGGTTTCTACTTCAATATTTTATCTAACTTCATTTTTAATGGGTTTATTTTGTACCTAAAATATAAATATAGAACTGCATCACTTTTTTAAACCATGGTTTATTACTGTTCTACTTTAAAGATATCATAATTCAGTTTAGGAAATCAATTTTTGTGCCTTTAGTCACATACCTTATCATTGTCTTTTATTACTTTGTAGCCAAAATAATTCTGTTATTCTTCTAATTATCTCATGCAAATTTCACTAGAATTGGTGATCTTCCTTGGTATAACGGAGGTGCCAAAATATCCTTTCTTCATCCTGTTTGACCAGTAGAGCCACCCCTCTGATTTCTGAACTTTGTATTACTTTGCATTTTTCTCTGTTTTTGATTTATTTTTGTTTACATAGTTTGAACATTTTCTTTCACATCTTATTTTTCTCAATTTCACTGCATTTTAAAATTTCTACCAAGAGTTTCTATTCATTTCATGTTTCCTAATGAGAAAATCTTCAATATTTCAATTTTTCCTGAATTTTCATACTGAAAGAATCCATTTTGTTTGAGATTAATTACAAATCTTTCTGTATTATAATTGAACTTTTCCAATAAAACTTACTTAGGCAGCTCAACCAGAACCTAAGTGTTTGACTAAAGAATTTCCTAAATACACTCAACAAAGAAACAGACAAAATCAATTCCACAGACACTTCATACATGGCATTAAAAACAAAAATGATTTATCCATCACTATGGCTTGGAGAAAATTGCATTTGAGTCTCTAACTCGAAAGGAATTTCTATGAATTTTTGAGATCTGCTCTCCTTTCAAGATGATTTGATGTTTGTTAGGTTCCAGAAGAGGCTGTCTGTGGAGAGAATAAACCTAAACTCTTTCTGAATTATCTTCTGTACTCATTATAAAAAATATAGTAACATTTGAATATTTTTTTGGGAAATATCTATTCAATTTTTAAAGTGCTATAAAGTAAAAGTACTATATTCATATATTTGGATGTCAAATGTATTTTTTATAGTGTTTCTCTTGATAGATTCTAGATATGGTCCTCTATTTGGTGATGGTTCCATATTCTTACATAGTTTGCTCTAAGAAAACAAAGACATCTACGAAAGTGAGTCTCCATGGGTTCACACATAACATTAGTTACAGTGCACCTTTCTCTCTCTGATGTATTTTTAAGGATTATTTTCACCTCGCAGGTTAGGAGAGCTAATCACAAAAATGTTAAGTAACTTCCCTCAGAGAAGAAGTATAAGGTTAAACTGAAGTGTATACCTTCCTATTTTATTGAACTGCTAGTTTCTTTGCAAATTTGCTAAATGGATATAGAATACTTTGTTTTTAATAATAATAAAAATATCCAGAAATTTTCATGACCATTTAACTGAATTCTGCCTGAAGTTACTAGTGGTGATGCTGGTCAACCCTACCTGTATGTGGATAGAATCACTAATGGTACTGTGTAAACTTATACGTGAGGTTTTCATTGAGAGAATATCTGTGAGATTCTCAGCAAACATTTCTGGTATGGTTTTCCTTTTTCAAAGCTATAAGGACATATATTAAAATGTGCATTAATTCAAAGCTATCCTGAGAAACAATTGTGCAGAGCTTGAAGTCAGCTGTGCCTCTACTTAAATTGTACGTATTGGATATTTCAGGAGTAGAAAGTACTCTTCATTCTCTTTCATTTACATATAGACTTGACATCGTAATATTTTACTTAGTTTTACTTTGAGTTTCCACATTTCAGCTAATTAAGACAAAAGTAGTTTTTTTTTTTTTTGGTATTTGCATTTAAAGATAGTTACTTGAAAATTCTGGCTCCAATTCACAGTAGGTTTCTCTCTTCCTAGTGATGGGGTTTTAATGCCACAGTTTCTGCAGCAACGCTGAAGTGAACCGATAAATCTCGGCAAGTTCACAAGGTTTCACATTCTATTAGAAAAAGAGAACAAAGGAACAACAGAATTAGAGACAAATGATGTGACCGGGTGCTACGAAGAAGAAGGTTCATTAGAAACTAAAGACAAGCTGAGGAAACATTCACCTGAAAAATGTTTACATCTTCACTGAAAGGTCTGTTCTGGATTCAGCAACTGATTTGCGGGGGTCACAATGACACCAGTGAAGTGGCATTCTTTGTTCAGTGAGCCTGCTGAAACAACTTGAATTTAAATCTCTTTTATTTTGAAATACATCTCTTTTTTTCTCTTTCTCTGAACAGTCATCAGGAGGCTTAGTTAATGAATTAGTATTTGTAGAAATCTTTGATATTCTAAGATGAAAGGATTAACATAGGAGTAAACCTCAGTACCAGCAGGAAAATGTCCTCTTCGTGACAAGATGCATGAAGTGCTGGGCTGGAATACGTTTGACAACTGCAATTAAAGGGATTTGATCCAGTGTTCCTGCTCTGTTTTTATCATGTCCATTATTCTGGAAGAATATGAGGATAATAGGAAAGGTAAATCCTCATTGGGAAGAAATTCTTGGTACTCATACACATATACACATCCCCCAGTGTTTAAGGCAGGTGGAAAGTTTATGGGTAGCCTCTTTCTGGAGCAATAAAAGCTTCTTTTATTTCAAATTCTCTTTTTACACCAGTTGCTATTACTCTGAAAAGCTCCTGGCATTTGGAAGGCAATAAGCAGGGCATAAAATCCATTCTTTCCTGAACAGGTCCTGTTCCAAGGGCTGCTTTTAAACTGACTAGTTTACAGCAAAGAAACAGACATCCAGGGCCCCTGCAAAAGTTTTCAGGAAGAGCAAGGTAGCGAGAGCTGCTAACTATGTGTCTTTAGCACTTGGGTTTTAGATGCGTTACTGGATGGGTCTAAAACAATTCTCTTACACTACCGATGCCTTTTGGATCTGAAATATTAAGTTGCTAGAATTAATGCTGGTTGTGAATAGAATGAATGACATGTAAGGCCCCATTTTTGCACAATATTTCCATTTTGGTTTAAGCTCATGCTATCTGTTTTTTCTGAAAAATATCTAAGTCTTGGTTCACTCTCAATTTAGGGTATGAAGGGAAGTAAATAGAGATAGTGGGGAAGATATTTCATGCTCTTCTAGAGCAATAAATTCATTGTCCCTCACATAAAATGATGGCCTATATGATAATTATTTTGGTGTAAAAAGGTCAAACCAAATCATACTTCATTGTATATCCAAGTGTCTGTCTTGGAAACTGTACCTGAAAAGCCTTTCTTTCTCCTTCCGCTAGTGGCCACCCTCACTATGAAAGGAGACGGGGTCCTCAAACTGGTCTTACTAGTTTGGGTCTGATAGACAATAAAATTCTGATCCATGAAATGTATAGAAATCAACATCTGGTTTTCTGCAAAAGATTTTATAGCTGTTAATAATTGACCTAAAATAAGTCCACTTCTTGCAGGACATGATCAATTTCAGAACAGTAAAGAAAAATATTGAGGAGAAATGGAAATTCTAGGTAAGAAATTATTTAGAAACTAGATGTAAATTCAGACTGACTGCCTAGATTGTGCAAGCTGCCTCTCTTCACCTTTGGTGAATTCTAACGGTACAAAAATACCTGTTGAACACGTTGATAAAATTACAATTGCTTGAAGATGTAATTATTTTTAAATTAGTAAATAGTACAAAAAATTACATTCAATTTGTGAAGTGAGTTGCTCCAGAAAGAAGAATATTATTTCTTACTTTGTTTTATAGAATTTTATGCAGGAATAATGAAATTTACCTACCATTATTAGTTTTGTTAGTATGATTGGGTACCTTCTCAACTTTCTCAGAGTTAAGAGACCTGTTGCAGAGAGCTGAAGGTAAACATCCAAAAGAAGCTCAGGGGCGATAGTTGAGCCAAGGAGTAAAGAACATGAAGAATTGTCAGAAAGGCAAACTGATAACTCTATGTAGAGAGCATAGGATGTAATCCAGCCTACGGCTGAAGCACCAGGGATGGAGGACAGAAAGAACTCAGGTGTCAAATCTAGAATTAGTCACTGGTGCAAGACTATGGTTTCCTGATGATGTTCTGTGTTGCTGTTTGTAACCCACCAATGTAATGTGGCTGATTTTCTTTCTGTTAACTCAAGTTGCTTCCCATAATGCTGCCTTTGATGATCGCAAGTGGGGCTATTCTAGAAATTCCACAAACACTGATTAACAATTCACTCATTTTACAATATATGCCCACTCTCTCAAAAATATCTTTAAACCCGCAAACAGATGGGACCTTTATGGGCAAAGTCACGGAAAGACAGCAGTTTCATTATTCTCACTGAACAAACCAAGAGTGGATGGCTGTGGTTCCATGACATAAGTTAACTCAGGAAACTTAAATTTTGTACTGTGTTTCAAGATAATAGATTATCTAGGAAAGCTTTGTAGTTCAATGCCTTACTGTCATCAGTTAGAGGGATAGATAAGGACCAGTTCCTCTCAGTAGCAGGGAACTTATGAGCTACATCAAGTTGAAAGCCCAAAATGATTCACCATCAGTGCATCTAACTCAATGCTATAGTAATAGCAGATAACATTGGGACTTCCCCCAAGTCTTTCATTTTGGAGTATTTCTATCTTTTAGACCTTCATCTTAACCTTTCACAAAAAATAAGGTTTCAGATAATACATCACCCATGCATAAAAACTAAATGTGGTTGTTTGGGATTTTCAGATGCAGGCTTTGGTTGAGGAGAGAGAAGTGACTGCAAAATGGGCAGCACGTAATCTCTGTGTTGTAGTCACACTGAAGTCCTCCTCTATCTATGAATAAACCACATAATGTTTGCCATTTAAAATGCCAAATATAGAGCAATGTATTAGTTCACCCCATTCATTGCTCTTAGGAACTTGAAATATTTTAAAAGAGGATGTTGGCTGTTAATGTATTTTAAACATTTCTGGTCAAGATGTCCAGTCATCTACTAGTTGATTGAAAATTATCAAAGTTGTGAAGTTGACTGGTTGCCTTTTCACTCCAGGCATCAATGTTTTTTCTGCTCACACTCTTTCTTCTCTCTGCTGTGGAATGACATTTTTTGTCTGCAGCCCACTCCTCCTCTTTTGCTATCAACTCTCTAATTATTTGTTCACACTCAATTTCCTAAGGTTGATAACAGATCAAAGCAGAATGTTTTGTTCTCAGACTACATATTAAAGAAGGGATATTTTGGTCTCAGGAACACAATGGCTATAACAGAAGACATTCCTACAATCATATTCATAGATAATGATAGATTTTGAATAAATTTTGTTTCTCTATTTGCAGGTATATTTACCAGCCTTCACTTTATAATACTTTACTCCTGATCTTGCTATCAATGCATTCTCTTAAGATTCAGAGAAGAATGTAATTTTATCTCTCTGTATGAAGATTAGGAAATGCTTGTTGAGAGAATAAGCAACAACTGGTCAGTTTCTTTAGGACTGAACATTGTAGTTTGAAATTTGAGGATGGTGTATATGTAGAATGCAGACTGTAGACAGACTGGAGATCCTCCTTTACTCTTTTCTGTGGTCACAGTGACATCACTTACTCACCTCTGCTTAGACATAGTTAACTCAAATCATCACCTTGTGTTTTCCCGAAGTACATAAATTACTTTCTCACTGATTTTTCCTTCTTGACAAATTTCAGATTCTCATAAAATCTCATAGCAAAAGCTTTGCTTCAAAAATGATTATCAAAAGTTTTAGTTATTAATATTATTATAATATTTGCATAAAAATGACTGCAGAGCCACAATGGGAATGACAAAATCATATTTTCACTGTAAATTTTGTAGTCTGCAATACTGGGTACTTCATATTCAAAACCAGATTTTTATTATTCTGAGTTTCTCTCTCTTTCACATGCATGCACAGATATCCTTTATAAAGTAAAACACAAAATTTAGTTAAAATTAAATAATTATGTTAAAATTATTATTATTATTATTATTATTATTATTTATCACTATTGTTTAAAAATCAGCTCCCTGGACACTGCAGACCTACAATAAAAAAGGCAAAGAAGAGTCAAATATTGTCAATTTAATTTTAACTTCTTAGGTAACCCTAAACTTCTAATCTTATAATTTCTTGCCTTGAAGCTAGTGTTGGTTCTGATTTTATCATAATAATCTTATGAATATGTCAATAAGTATATTTTTTTCAGTCTGAATGAAAGTTTAAGTACATCTGGACAGTGTGTCTTACTATCAACACCCTGGGTGTATTTCAGGATGAGAGCTATGGTGTGTGTACATGTGTGACTCTGTAAACTGATGTGTCTACTTAACAACCTAACAATAATTACTAAATGACCTAATGTATAACCTATAATGGTCATTTCCATTTTACTACTTGTAATAATTATCATATCTATCCTCTTTGTTCCTCTCCAAAAGAGTCCATAATGAATGGCGCGCTAATGCATTATGACATAATATGACCCACATTGAAATTTTCATTTTATAGTTCTTAACATGTGAATTTATGACAAGTATTTACTCAAGGAAACTGCCAAACATCTGCTGTTGGACCCAGAAAAGTCTAGGAGAAATGTAATAGTTCTCTTAGTTCATTCTAACACTTTATATAAATATTATGATTTTATCTCCAAAGTTCATTGATATGTTTTCTATAGGGATTTCGTGGGACAAAGAGAAAATGAGTTATTCTTCAATATAAATGCCAAGACAGGCACACAGAGATAAAAGTAATTAAACAAACCATGACAAAGCTATGTGAGGATAATTACAAGAGTGGCAACTTCAAGAAAATCGTCCCATAGTGGATGTCCCAGCAATGTTAGAAATTATTTCCTTTAGAATAAGGTGTTTGTTTCCAGTACTAAAGTGGGTAAAAGAAAAGGGAGAAAACTGAATCTGGCAGTGAGTACAATGCCTGGAGGTAGAAGAAGAAAAAGTGGAATTCATAAGGTGGTGGAAGGGCAAAAGATACAGAGAAATCTGTAAAGTGGGCAGCGAACACATCATCAGGGACACAGGCTTATCATGCTAAATAGTACATCCTTTATTTCAAAGGCAGTGGTGACACACAATTGCAAAAAGAGGATGCCATGGCGAGAAATTAAGAAATGATCAGGGTAGAAAGAAAAAAAATAAAAGGGTTAGAATGGTTAATGGAGGAGAAAGGAAGACATGTGTCCAAGAGTAGAATACAAGAGATTTAACAATTGAGAAGAGCATTCAGTAACGTAATTCTGTGTCTAAACCAAGACATTATGAATGCATGAAAGTAGTATCACTAATAATTATACAAAATAACAGGTTTTAAAGAGGACTAGCCTAGACCACCAAGGATATTTGAAATATATATATATATATATACAGACCTGATAATTGTGTTGGTCATGTAATTTGGCTCTTTGATGGAGCAGCACCAAGAAGACTATAGGAAAAGAACTTGACTATGAATTCAAGTAGATAAGAAGGCTGAAGACAAGTTATTAATATCCACAGGCTTTTGCATTTAAAAAACAAAAACCTCTTTCTATGTACTGCAACTCCAAATAATCAGTTTCCAATGGCGGACTGATCTTCATGTGTCAAATCAGACTTGCTAAGAACAGACTCTGTGCATTAATAATTCCTCCAGATGATTCTAATGCACAGTTAGTGTCAGGAACTACTGGATTATAGCACAACATTCTTGGGAGAACTGTTCATAACCTAAATTTGCTTCTTTCTGTTCAAGTTCTTAATACGAATGAATCCTTTTCAATGAATAAAAGAGCTCATTTGCAATCACCACATTAATTGTGTGTATGCAAATGTATGATGTTAGGATACTTGAAAGAAAATTCTTTTAAGTGGTTAAACAGACCTCTATATAATCTTGTTTACATGATTAATTTATTTAGCAAACTCTTTTTCATAGATAGTACAAGGGCAAACTTCAGTTCCACCACTTTCTGAATTATCACAGTGTCCATAATAGTGAGGGTCCAAATTAATGAGTTTTCACAGAGCAGAATGTTGAGCTGTCAAGCTGAAATGCTGATAATGTTAATGCAGGGCTTTTTAATCTCAAGGAATAAATGAAGTTTTTCTAGATGGTAGCTGATCTACAAGATATTTGTATTTCATACTGCTAATAAATGTTCATTAAAACATGTTTCATTATTAATTATACAGGCTAGCATTCAGAGTTCCAGTAAATTCTGTCCCTATTATAATAAACGCATTTAATTACACAAGTGTGGTAGTAAAGCTTATTTTTGCACAGCAATTTTATTAGGTGTGTCATATGGTTTAAAAACCACAGAAGCAGACCTCAGAATGCATCAAGATTGCTTAAACATGCTGGAATGCAGATGCTATATTATGTGATAACTGATCCGAGATTTACAATTACCATTTTTATTATACTATATCTACCATTATTCATATTAAAGCATGATGAACTGGCCACTGGTATTGAATACGTGATAGACATTATCTATTTGGAGTCTCTCATGCTAGTATATCATCTGTGCTTACTTGTGCTTGTATTATGGTAAATACTCCCTGCCCAAACCACAACATTGTGAGGGTATCTAGGTATTTCTACATGGTAAAAAACCTCTGCAGTTTCCTTTTGAGTTGTACAGCTAATAAACATCAACTTTATTACTTACGTTGCAGTTTTGTGCTCATTGGGAATGCTGACACTTCTGAGACAGAGAAAGCCAAGCTGTCATGAAGTTGAATGAGTGATTCCAAATTACCCTGTAAAATTAGATAAGAAAATAGGGTCAAAATCAGAATAAGGAGGCGGTGTTGTGTGTTGTTCTTGGAAGATTTAAGAAACAAAACGGTAACCATGCATCTGCTCTTTATAATCCTAACATCCTAGCTATGCTAGTACATCTCTAAGATTCAGTTCTCTTACATGGAACGTGCCCATATCATGTCTTCCTTGCTGAACTCTTCATTAGGATGGACTTATTTTAATGTACGAAACATGAGAAATGTCAAAATGTATAAATTTCTTCACTTGTCCCTAGAAAATGGATTTCTCAAATTTGGGGCCTGTGTCTTAGCTTGGATCTTAGCTGTTCTTTCCCCTTATCCCAAAGATTACATTTATTATTTGTTTCTGAATGGGATTTGTAGAAGCAAATTCTGTTGATCTTCAGTTTGTGGTTATTGAATAGAATGGCCAAGAAAGATATCTAATTACCCATGACAGACATGGTACTTAGAATAACACCAATACATTTTAGGAAATACTTGGGTAGAGGTTCATCATCAAGTTGGAATTTTTAGCTAGATGAGCTCTAACTTTCTTTCATATCTGAAATTCTATGGAACATCGTGTTGGGTTGTAGAATGGGTTGTAAACTGGACATTTGTGAAAATTTGGTTTGATTGCAGTTGAATCTCATAATCAGGAAAACTGTCTCAGTTATCTATCTCTTTGCTGTACTTGCAGTCAAGGCAGACACAAAGACCCTAAAATTAAAGGACACCTTCTTCTTTTATAACTGTTGGGATTCTGAATACTATAGAAAGGAGAAGTATATTGCCTCTACCTACAAATTCACTTGGAAAACTTGGAGTTGTATTGCATGTTTAAACAGAAAAGGCAAGTACAATGCTGGATTACTTTTGGTTCGAGAGGTACACCCTGAGTATTCATGCTATCATTTTTAGCATAGTCTCCTGTTTTTAGTGCTTAATTCTTTGTATCATATAAAGGGTGTCATTAAAGTATATGTGTTTATGATTACTGAGTTTGTGGACCTTCTGCACAATGACATACAGATATTTTTTAACTTGAAGTTTTCCCAACTTCATTTCAGTTTGTTTAAATATACTATTTTGTCTCTTGGGATGAATAGAAGCAATGACAAATCATGAAGAATGTGCTATTTTAATAAAACTACATCCTCTTTGTTAACACACTATATTGAACTGTTGTATGGTAAACTACATACACTTTCCCATAAATGTTGAGTTGTGTTATTACTTATATTTAAATTTTTTTTTAAATTTTCTGTTTTGGCTCCAGGGAGAAGACACTCTCATTCTTAAGCCTTGACCGTGAGTGACTTGCTTCAGACACAGTGGAAATAATTAGCAGGGATAAGTATCCGACAAGAGGATTAAACATTCATATGAGTAAGAATAACATCTGCAGTGACATGATAAAAATGATACAGACCATTAAATTGCATACATCAGGGCATAAACTGATCACCAGCTGGGCTCAGAAAGATGTCTCCCCCCCTGGTATAATATTATACAATTAAGCAGATTTGGGGGTTTTATGTCTTCCTTTAGAACATTTATTATCATCTTGCCTCAAAAAACAAATTCATGGTTCCTTAATTGTGTTCCCTTCATCATTTCATTTGCCCTTACACACTCAAGTCTGGTGCTGAAATTCACACTGTTCTTATTGTCAGAGACAACCCCAAACACATGCCCTATGATGTTCTTGTGTCTGACCCGCAGTGCACAACTGTGTAGAGCTTTCTAATGGTGCTTCTTCCATTTATGGCAATAACACTCATCAGCAGTATGGATGGCCAAGGTTCGGTGTGGAAGTCTGTGGCCAAGGCTCTGTCTTCAGTTTTAAAACTCAATTCAAATGTGTTTTTATTACATCTTTGTGCATGTGATATTCCACAAAACTAATAACATTAACAATATTATCGACATTGACAAACAGCTCCCCATGTTACATATGCCATAGACTCACCACCATAGCCCTCAGCTATAGAACAGGCATCAGTAAATCCACAGGGATAAGATCATACAAACTATGTGCTGTCACTGCTATGGAATACCGTAAGAAATCAATACCATAAGGAAATTTGGGAAGCTTACGCTATGAGTTTTAGCACTGTAACATAATAATTCAGGATGCATAACTTCATTTTAAAATAAAATTTAGTTGTACTTCACAGTTGTCAAGGATTACAGACATAGCACAAGTATCAGCTCAGTATTGGAGAGAAGCTTATGGTTGGCGACATCAACATGATGAAGGTGCACATGAGGGGGAGAGATCACATCCCAAGACACAGAACCGAAAGGGCTGGGCATGCAGTCTTATTGTTATAACAACCCTCTCAGGAGAACTGCCTCAGGCACCCTGAATTACCTCAGTCCATTTTGAGCACAGGTAAGTAATGAGTGTTATCGTGTTGAAACTGACTCAAAGACACAATCAGAGCAGACCAATAACAGGGGACGAACTACTGCTCAAAGTACTATGCAGGAATTAGTAGCACAATCATCTTAACTACCTTAAGTATGGATATACAAATTTATATTTTAAAATATAATATATAAATATACATTTATAAATTTTTTTCTTTTCCCTTCGTTCTTTTCTCTTTTCCCCGAGTTATTTTTTTCCCTTTGAGCAGTATTAATTCTGGGAACAAAATAATTAACATTCATAGGATTAGATCAATTTGCATGTTTATATCTGGTAATCTAACTGTTTTGAAGAAAACTGCAAAACAACAACCTTAATTATGTTCCTACCACTTTATTTTGAAAGCCTATATTGTCTTGGGCTCTTTGTTATTATTTATTTTTCTCTTTTGTTTCTTTTTTTTCTCATTATTTGTTTTGTTTTGTTTTTTTTGTTTTTCCTTCTAACACAGAAAGGATAGATGTACATGTATAGGCTTATATATTCTTAGAACCTCTAAAGAGTTTACAAGAATTGATTTTATTACGTATGATGGTATGAACAACTTCTTTGAAGAAAATGAGACATTATGGAAGCCACTGCTGATTTCCTGTCATCTTGTTGCAAAGTCCAGTAATCCTTTTATTCTTTGTTTTGATTGGGTTTTAACCTGTTTTGTATTGTTTAATTTCAATATGTCTGAAGGTACGGACAGCTATTTTGAAGGGAGCAAGAGACACTAGGGCAGCCATTGTTGATTTTCCTATTGTCTGGTTTTGAAGGCCTGTAATGCTTTCATTCTTTTGTTTTGATGGGTTTTATACTATTTGGTCTTGTTTGAATTCATTATGTGTGAAGATATGGGCAAGAGACATTATGGTAACCATTGCTGATTTCCTATTGTCTTGTTTTGAAATCTTGATGTACATCACATTGTTTTGTTCTGATCTACTTTGTTCTGTTTTGTTGTGTTTTATTCTCTTTAAAAGTATGTCCATGAAAAACTTCAGTCATAGAGGAACTGTAGATATTTAGAAATAATTTTTCCAAACATTAGAGGAGGATGGAATACTTTTTAGTTCATCCCATGTCAGTTTCATTCTGTAGCAACATAGAGGACATCACGTTAAAAGCTGCAGAGCAAAGGGCTGGGGACTTAGTTCTGTGGTGTAAGTCCCTGCCTTACAAGGATGGAGACAAGGACAGAGTAATGAGTTCAATCCCAGGTAGCCACTGTTGATTTCCTGTTGTCTTGTTTTGAAATCTTGTGTAGATCACATTGTTTTGTTCTGATTGTCTTTGTTCTGTTTGGTTTGTTTTATTCTCTTTAAAATAAAATTTTTTTTAAAAATACTCTCTATGAAAAACTTCAGTTTTTGATGATTTCACAGAGGAACTCTAGACATTTAAAAATAAGTGATGTTTGTTTTTACTACTTTAATTCAATATCATGAATGATGTGCTAGCCATGACAATTATATAAGGGAAAAAAAAACCTCATTCAAATTAAAAATAAGTAAATCTGGACCAGGGGTTTAGCACAATGGTGTAAGCGCCTGCTTGGCAAGTGCGAGGTCATGAGTTTGATCCCTGGTACAAAAAAAAAAAAAAAAAAAAGTAAAACTGTATTTTAAAACACAGAATTATAAAAGGACTGCAGCAAGGTTGCAGACAATAAAATCAATATACAAAATACGTTTATATTTTTATACAGTATCAACAAAAGTGCAAAATTAAAATTAACTAAACTATAATAGCATGAAAATGGAATGAAATACTTGGTAATAAATTTGAAAAGGAAAGTACAAAATTTACTTTCAAACTTTCAAAGAATTAAAAAATTGTAGAGGTCCAAGTAAATGAGGAAAAAATTTCAAATGCATGGATTCATGGAAGAAGTTTCAGTATTAAAATATTCCCCAAATTGATCTACGGTTTCAATACAATTTTATAAGAATCAGTTGAATTTTTTTGTAAAAAGTTACAAACTAATTCTAAAATTCTTATAGAATTACAGTACAACCAGAACAATATTTTAAAAGTACAGAATTAATTGATTTATGCTTCTCAATATTCAAATTTATGAGAAAACAAAAATAATAAAGATCATGTGGATCTGGTTGAAGAAGAAACATCAGCAGAATATATCAATTTCAGGTATAAACCCATATGTATAGCACCAAGTGATTTCAAATGGGCATGGGAAGACTATTCAGTATAGATAAATGCAAAATATTTCTTTCAATACAAAGGTGGATGGTCACACACAGAATGCTGAAATTGAATCTTCTCTTTACATCATAGGTCAGCATCACCTCAGATGGATCAAAACCTTAAAGAGAAGAGCTAAACTGCAAAACTGAGGGGGTAAGAGCTATATATTCAAAACAGGCAATTCTAGAGAGACAGAAATCTGAATGATATTTGTTTATGATTGGGGAAGGAATATTTGAGAAGATAAGCAGTAAAGAGCTAAAAGGTATGAGATATTTTTAACACATGATAAAATTCTTCTAAAATTGAGTTGGGTAATGGCCTTACTTGGCTTTCTCAGAAATATTAAATTGTACATTTTAAGTGTGTGAATTTTAAAATACGTAGATCTGTATTATATCTTTATGGAGCTATTTAATTTTTAAGCCAACATATAATTAAAGCTGTTGAGCCTAGACAGAGATTAATGAGGTTAGATTCGTGTTATAGATATGGGATATGGGGATGACTAACTTTGATATGATTATGTAAAGTAAGATCATATTTTGTATGTATTTTAGCACTATATTGTTGCTATAAAATGTAGGGGGATCTCCTCTCATTTCTCTTCACAAATGTAATACTTGGCTCCTAACTGATTCCATGGAAATAAGAAAATAGAATAATTAGAGTAGTCGTCTAAGGATCAAATGTTTATCTATCATTTTCTTTATAATAAAACACAACTCTGGCATTTACCATGAAGCCCATTTTTTCACTGCTTTCTTTCAATTTTTTTTCTTTGTCTACTTTTCTATCCCTTAATATATTCTTCTTTCCCCCCTTTATCCCAATGCCCTTTTAGCCTTTCTTTCTGTTATGTTTCAACTTAATGTCTTTATTTTCAGTATCAGAAAAAAATGATAGTCAAACCAATGCTATAAGACCAAAGTCCTGTTTTAACTTTTCTCTTTTTTTTTATTTCTTTGCCAGCAAAGTAGTTTGATGAGTTAAATTATCTGCTTTCTTGTGGGCCTCTTCACTGTGTGAAAAGCAGTAACAAAAGCAAGCCAGCAGTATTAACATTTATACTGGATGAATTTTTGTGGAGTAAGCTGTGCTCTGCATTGTGTGCTATAAAGCAGCATCTCTACTCTTTACACATGCACCACTTAGCAGTCCCATGTCACCCATGGTCCTGAAAATCTAGGTCCAAATATTTTCAGATTGCACATGGGGTCATAGTCACTCCTCATTGGGAATCACTGCAAATCAAACTTGCAAAAAAATCTTTGCCTGATTGACTTACATTTCTTTCTGCTACGAGGTTTTTTTCTCTAAAAGAAAAGTAAGGTTTCCATGGCTCTGCCAAAATGCCCAAGAGGATCAGTGCGGTGGCTTCCTTCCACCTTTATGTTCTATTGGAAGCAGGTTCCGTAAACCTCCAAACAGGACTGGTAAGTTTTCCTTTGACATTTGTACCGTGTTCCATATGTAGCAATTGTGTTCAATCGTCTTTTACTTTCTTCCTGAAAATCCACAGAATACATTTTTTTTTCCTTTACTTCTCAGCTCAGGATCTAGTTTCAAAATTTGTTGAATATCTTTTTCCTTCACTTTAAAACTAGCTGGCATTCAACATGTGAAATAATTGAAAAAATCTTAAAAATGTCTACTTAGATTTTGTCTTTTACCACTGGAGCAATGGCTTACCAAAGGACCAGTTATGAAGGTACGATGGTGTCTGTAGGATTTTATTTTTTCACTATCCATCGCTTTCCCCTCTCAACTTACACACTGCCATTCTTGCATCAGTAAACACGTCATACTTACTGGGTGCAAGGTACACTTAAAGTCATTAGAAATTTCATTAAGAGATAAAATGAGATGAGGTTATCATAAGCAGTAGGAATTAGGAGGTAAAGAGAGTGGGTGAGACCTCTCACACCTGTTGCTTCCTGCACTCCAGGCATGTATTTGAATCAGGTCTTCACAATTATTTTTAACCAGAGATCATGGTGTACAACTATAATCCCAGCTACTAAGGAGACTGAAGCAGGAGAATTTTAAGTTTAACATAAGTCTAGACAACTTAGAAAGACATATATTATAATAAAATAAGAAGAATAAAATAACCTGCAGATTTATTGCAACTATAAAATATCCTTGTGTTCCATACAAGATAATGGTCAAATGACATGTGTCAGCATCCTATGTATGGCTATAATTCAGAAGTCATTTTCAGTCTCTCCATATAAAAATGTACCGTCAGAGAGCAAATCACCTGTGATGCTTAAGTCAGTGAGTTATCATCTAAAGTACCCTTTCAGAAAGTGAGACCAAATTTGTAAGTTCACTACAGTATCCATGAACAGAATAAACTCCTGAGCTCATAGACAGGTGAACCACTAGTTTTTCCAGAAACCAGACTAGTGCTTCTTGAGATGGGGATAAATTCCAACCTCTGGCACCAGTAGACATAAGTGCAAGGCCCTCTGTCCCTGTGTGCAGTTGTCAACCTGAGCAGGCAAATGTGTCCTTGGGGGTTCTAGTAGAGAAAGAGCAAATGAGTAATATTTCAAACATTTTTTTCTTTTGAATTAAAATGCAGTTTAAACCATATTTCAATTATCAGCTTGACATTACTCTTTAAGCAAATGACTAGAGTTAACAACAGAGCTACTAGGCTTTGAATACATTGATTTTCTGCTTGGTGTAAACTCTAAATAGCTGATTAGAAAGCTGTAAATCAGACAGACTCAGTGTACCTAATACATCTCATAATACGTTACAAACTGGCAAGATTAGGATCTTTGAAGGTGAACTGAATTAAAAGCACATGATTGTTACAATTTCAATATATAAATAGTAACTACATACCACCTCTTAACTGTCAATTTAAAAAATAGTTCACATTTTGGTATGCATATCCACCTTATACATGAAGCTATTCAGCTTAAAGGTATAAAGATATGCTGATTTATTTTTCAAAAATAACTATGAAATGAATACTTAACTGAACAGTTCCTAGTTACAGAATGTGCTGTTGTTGCTCTATATTATTTTCATAAGCAGCAGGACATTTCCACTGTTGTGTCTCTTACTTATATCTCGGCATTTCTAGTTGTCTACTTTGAGCATGGACCTCCATTATATTTATCACAGGAATTTCTCATCAGTTTACGTAGTATTCTTTAACTTAAGAATTACTTGTCCTTTCTAAGGCCTATTGCCAGCACTGATAGTGCAACTTTGGAGAAATGCCTTCACCTCTCAATAACTGAGTTTTGCTATCTGCAAAAGTATATTAATAAAATGATAGATAGTGTATGCTATGTCATTGAGAAGGGTGAGAGGTGATTATAACAGTACAGACTTGTTGCAAATATAATGAGAGGAAAAGAAAATATCCCATGTTTCTAAGGCCTCCTTATTAAATGCTAAAAAGTACATTCTACTATAGTTTTATTCTGAAATTTAAACATTATAATGGAATCGAAAAAGTTGAAGGAGACTATCTATTTGATGTGATTATTTAGCATATAAATTGCTTTTATTGATGCAAGGCACTTCCCAGTAATTTTTGCAAGCTGTTTTCCTTACACAAATCCAGGTATCAAATCGTCTTTGAGCTCGAAAATTCAACCACGGACTCTATGAAACCAAGCACGGTGAATACTGTATGAAAATAAATCTGGAAAGAATATTTATATCTTCAGCTACCTTGGAGGGATGGAAATATTAGTCTTGGGTAAACACTTCATTTACCTTTTACTCTATTTTTGGAACACTTTCCACTACCACTGCCCTCTGTTAAATTTAATGCTGTTGTGTACTTTTATTTCCCCAGAAAAGCTAATGGATTCTCTTTTCTCACTTGGTTCCCCACACCAGGGCTAACAGCTTCAGGTTTATTGCCTTTCTCTATATTGCTGAAAATGGAAGTCTCCGATGTCAGGAATCTGAATTTGTGCTGAGATTTCAATGAACTAAAACAAGTACAAAACCATCACTTTTTCTTGTGGATCATTTGCATTTTTTAAAAATAGATGAAGAAGTTTTAAAACCAGATTTCAAACTTTGTGGGAAGGCAGGTATATAACACTTCATTTCTCTAAAATCATTTCCCTCTTGCAGTCACAAATTGAGCCTTGTGTGTAAGGTCGGCTATTATACAGTATTATTAGAAAGGTTAGGTAGAAACACCCCAGTCTACCTTGCTAGGCTCCATTTCAGGAATTAGCCATGCTCTGCTTAGCCCTATTATGTCTGAACTATCTTTTGTTTCAAAGATAGCTAGAGAAAGTTTAGAGAATACAGCAATGAAAGTGACCGAATGAATGGAAATATTTTCTTTGGGGACATCGCATAATCAGGCTCTTCAGTCTGTAAAAATCAAAGCTGAATAGGCTCAAAGTCTACAAGTCTATAAAACTGAAAAGAAAAGAGAGAGGATTGAGAAGGACTTATTCATCAAATTCCAGAACAAAGGGCCCCCTTTGAAGCTTGAAAAGGGAGGATTTAGGATAAATGGAAAGAACTATTTTTTTTAACACAGTAGGGGATAAACTTATGGAACTCATTATCCCAACTATTGCTATTCATTAAAAATATAAATAGACTCAGACAAAGATTCATATCTGAATAAAGATCAGTAATGTGTTACTAAGGAAGGTCTCATTTTAGTTTAATGGCCGAGAGCCTTTGCTTTATTGTCATCCATATCTGGTTTTAAGTTCTAGTACAGCCCATGTAAGAAAGATGACTTAACCTGCAATGTCCCAGTATGTGTTTGCCTTGTAATTAACAGTATTTACACCATAATATTATTGTAATAATGAAATCAAATGAAATGAGACATTTTAACTTCACTATAGTGCATGATTTGAGAAAGATGATGGAGACAAAGATAAAAGCAATGAAGAGAACAAAGGATCAGAAAAGGAAGAATGAGTAAGAGAAAGAAATGGAGAAGGACCACAGACAGAGAAAGAAAAGAAAGGTGACAAAGAGGAGGAAGAGAAGGAAATTATGAGTGATGATGATAAAATCTGTCTAGATTCACATTGGGCCATTCTCAGCTGAGCTTCACACAGCGTATTAGTCGTGTTACATGGCAGCCTACTTAGCAAGGAAACATAATTCAGAATATAAAAAAAGGATCCTGTTTAAGAGATGCAGATACAGACAGTAGATCTGCATTGAGAACAACTATTCTACTTCTATCTCTCTTAAAAGTAGGCTATTAAGTTACATTGACATGTACACATATTTCCATATACATATATAAATGGACATACATACATATTTCAAGTTTTTGGCCCAGTTGTTATCAAGTAAGCATTTTGTTTGAGTAAACCATGATACACAGCAACTTTTTGCCGGGAAATACAAGTTATCTTTCTTTATATGTAAATCTGAAAAATTCACCATTTTATCTGATACTTCTCTAGAATTCATTTGGAATTTTGAAAATATAGATAAAAGTGGACAAAGTGATAGAGATGCCTGAGTAATTAAGCCAATAGTCTGCCAACTTGTCATGCTCTGTACATGTCGATGTGAATCCCACCCTTGTTTGTGGTGCTGTGGTGTATATTAGATGTCCCCCAAAGCTTCATATGCTCCTAGGTGGAGCTTTAAGGAAGCGGCTGGATGTGGGGTATGTGCATATGGATAAAGGGTGTGATAACTAAATCAGTCCACTGTGTTTAACATAGTTCTGGGTGTGTTTAACAGAAGGCTCACCCTGGATGTAGGTAATATGAACTAAAAGGCTGGTTGTAACCTGGATGGGATACAAGGTAAAAGTTTGCTTTCTGCTTGCCATACCGTGGACTGTTTTTCCTTTGCCCTGCCCTGCTGCCATGCCACCCTGCCTTGAAGGCAGCCAACAATGGAATTGTTTCTCTTTTAACATATAGGTGTCAGTTATTTTGTCCCAGCAACAAAAAAGTAGCTAATAGAGTGGGTGAGCAATTTCACTAGGTGGTTGTCTAGGCCAAGGATCCCAATCCCAGCACAGAAGACACTGAGGAAGGAGACTTTTAAGTTCAGCTGCCTTGTGAAACCTTGTCTCAAAGAGATGAACAAAGAAAAAAAATGGAAAGAAACGAATTCCATGTAAAACATTGGATAGCATAGATCTGTACAGTTTCAAATTTTAATTTGCATATGAATTTGAGCCAAATAGTTCTGCTGTCCTTTGCAATCTTTACTAAGCATGGTCTGAAGTGAGCTATACTCTCTCCAATGGTTGTCAGTGATTGTGTTTTGCTTTCCATGCTTGAAACAGTTTTTATCCCAATTTCTTTTTTTTAATTTTATAATTTTAATTGTTTTTTTATCATATACCATATGTCTCCTCTTTTAGAAAATTTGTTTTTTATTTTAATTATAAAACAACTACACTTCCAAAAGTCTTTCTTTGCAATTAAAAGTTACATGAAAAGGTCTATATACACACACACACACACACACACACGTGCACACATTCAAAAATAATCAAGCTCACATACTTGAGCCTGGGAACCCTTCTCCTTAGGAAATGACGTCTCTGACTTGTGTGTGACACTTCATGTGTCACACTGAGATGATGACTCTCAATCTGTATAACTCTTATCTCTCCTACATGGGACACAGGAGGCAATGAAGTCTGAGGGACACTGATATTTGTTGCAGTTCAAAGCAAGCTATTTCTCTCTCTCTCTCTCTCTCTCTCTCTCTCAATAAATAGAAGTAGAAAGGACAAGCAGTTTTGATTAGCATTTAAAATGTTGTCAATTTTTAATGAAAGCATAACCTCCAACCACCAACTTCACAAAAACTGGAGACAAGGTTGCAAAACGAATGCTAATATATTTGGCACACTTTCTCACACTTGTCCTTCCGTGAACTTTTCTTGTTGCTAATTTGTTATGTCAGCCCATATTAGTAGGTTTCAAAAGTCCAACTTGGCAAGTGTGGTGACCCAAAGAGAACTAGTCTTTGGAAGATCTTTAAATCGAAACATGAGAGTGGGGTAGTTTATTAGTTGTCTACCTGGAGCCCTGTAAATGTGACTATATTAGCTCAGAGGAATTGCCAACTTTCCAGAGTAATCTTTAGAGTCTTTCCAAATCCATTTTGAAATGTGACATTTTACCCAGGAAATAAATGCTTCCTAGTCAATCAATACTCATTGCATGTAAAGATATATTAACCTGACTTCTAGAGATAAGCTCCATAGATAAGTCCAAAATAACAGATGAAATGCACGACATAATGATTTTGCTCAAAGAACTTGCAAGTTTTAAATAAAAAAAACAAGAAATCATCCCTGTCAGGGAACATAAAAGCAGTGAGAAAGAAAAAATATATATGGAAAACTAAGAGCAAACTGTTGAGGCAAACAGTTAATGAAGTCCTTAGGGTCCATACACAACTCAATGTCCCTCTCAGAACAACCTCCCACTTCAGGAGAGTCACCAAGTCGTAGGTTCTCAACTTACTGAGACGACTTGAGTAGTAAAATAGATGTGTTATGCTAACTCTGGTAGCACAAAGTTTATAGGGAAAGCAATGACCACACTCCTCAAGAATGAGGCATTTGATTGTTGAGAGTTTCATTTTAATCTTATTTAAGTCAAATAGAAAAAAAAACACAATCTTAACATCGAACATTTCAATCATGCTGAAATTTGTGTTCATATAAACACCTGCACGCAAATGTTTATAGAAGCTTTATTCATGATTGCCAAGAACTCAGTAGGTAACTTGATGAAATACAGTGTATCTGAACGAGGATATATAATTTAATATTTTAAAAATAAGTTTCTAAGCCATGAGAATACATAGGGGAAACTTGACATTACTAATTGAAAGAAGCCAAACTGAAAACACCATTCGATTCCATATATGTGACATTCTGAGAAAAGAACATCTATGATGATAGACTAAAGATCATCAATTGCTAGGGGCCAGGCGTTTGGGAGATGATTAGAATGAGTGCAGAGAATCTTTAAGGCAGTGAAAATACTCCAAACGATGATAAAATGATGGATATGTGTCATGATACATTTTTCAAACCCATAGAATGTATAAGGGTGAGAGTGAACCCTAACATATGTATGAACTCTGGGTGACTCTGATGTGTCAAGATAGACTCATCATTTGTGACAAATATACTACCTGGCAAGTGATGCTAATAATGTGGGTGGACATGAATTTGTGTGGCAAGGGTTCACAGGAAATATATGCATGCTGCTTAGCTTTTCTGTGTCCTTAAAACTGTTCTACACTAAGAAATTAAAGAAGACAATCAATTAGTCTCTACTTCAGGATGATTTTAAAAATTAGGCCTCAGTTCAACCCACATTTCATGTTTCTCTCTCTAGTACTTGCTCCCTCTCCTTATCTCCTATTTGCATATACTGACACTTCCTCCAGAGTAGCATACAGCTGTAGCGCCCGTTCACAGTAGCCAGTATATGACAGTAGGTGAATTTTATGAGGTAGAGTTCTTTAGTCAGAAAAGTCTTCAAAAGCAAGATAGCATTTATTCCAGCATGAGTGCACATTTCTCATTTGGCACTGGGAATGGAGTTTGAAAAATATTATTTTCCTCAGTTGTGTATGGCTTGATACTTTCTCTTGTGGGTTCTATGTGAATCTATGATATTATTTCACCAGGAGTAATAAGTACATATTTTGGTGGTACTTACGAATTTTTAGCTGCAAACCATGGATCTTGCCAGATATGTATATATCCACTCAACAAAAGGTTCTGTGATGCTCAAATTTGTCTATTAACTTTCAGGAATTGTTCTGAAATCCAAGAGTAAACACTTCAGTTTTTGTTACAAGGGAATATTCTAGTAGTGTGTAATGTTAAAAGTAAAATATTTGTCAACAATAGACATTAATGAGCTTTGCATTTTATTATTAATTGAAATATGCCAATGTAGAACAAAAATAAAAGATGGAGGCTTTTTACACTGTAATTGACTGCTAGAATGTTTTAAAAATAAGTCTCTTACAAGTGTATGGTCATGGAAGCAGCACAGATAAGTTTACAATAAAAGTAGACATATATATATTCATTTTCCAGCATCTGTATTTAGCTTTAAAGTTTTAATATTGAGTTTTAACATGGTTTTCAGTATCTGGGTTAATTTAGGCACACACATGCACATACACATATCTTTATTAAAAATAGAAATTATAGAGGAAGATGGAAGAATTAAAAGTAAAGGTCATGAAATTTGATCATTTCCATATTTAAGGTTACTCTAAGTACTCTGCAAATAACAAGGTACTTTAATGCCATGCCTGCACTTTCGTCTCACTTAATATGAAACCCGTGAAAGATTGTTCCTGAAATCAGTATCTTCAACTGTGGAAAGCATAGATCATGACTAAGTGACTGAAGTGCTGGGAGAACTCTCAATGAAATCCTGCTCAGGATCTGATACGTGTGTCTTGGTAGCCATCAAACTCAAATGATGTGCAAAAATAAAGAAACTGGGAACTTTTTCTGTGTGTGTGTGTGTGTGTGTATGTGTGTGTGTGTGTAGCTTTGTTCCTGCCTTTAGAATGCAGGGAAAAGGTAAATTAGTTGAAAAAGTAATGCCCAAGAAATCTACAATATAATTTTTAAAACCCATGAAAGATATTTAAATATTCCTGTGTGTCAGGTTTTTCAAAATGATTTGTTTTGTAAACATTTTGAAAAGTAAGTTTCCTGAATTGTGCCTTACTTGCAGCTCTTCTCTAGACACATTTTGTTAGTTAATAATGTGTTTAAAGTATTCATACAAATGTATATAGAAGAAAATCATTTTACTTACCAATAAGGGTAACTGCCTTGAGTCTTGAGAGACAGTATTCTTGACAAGGAGGCATGTGACATGGATTCTACAGGGAGTGAGGTGTGAGAAGGTGTGCTAGGGCAAGGAATCCTATCAGTAATTCCACAAAGAAGGGAGTAAAGTGTTGTTTCTAACAAGTGGAGATTACTGAACAGAATGAAATAGTATGCACCTGAAAAAATAGGTAAGAGCTACTCTAACTGGATGAAGGCGTCACGATAAAGATTGAGGCATAGAGAAAACAATGAAGACCGTGAGAAAGAGAATGACTCTAATGAAAGTTTGGAAAGACAAATGCTCAAGGTGTAACTGGATATTCATCAACTCACAGTGGTTTTTATATACCAATAAATACATTTTAAGTTGAGAATCTGGTAAGTGAAAAATCCTTTAGTATCCTTAACCTACTGAACAGCATAGCTTAACAAAACAGTATGGGGCAGAGGACCATTTTGTGACCTAGCTCTGTCTGTGGCTCCCCTCTCTGTCTCTATTTCCTGGGAGTCATGACGTGAGCAGCTTTTCTTCTCTGTGCCGTCTGCTGTGCTGTGTCTGTCCTGGAGTCCTTCATCCATGAACTAAAAAACTGCACCTAAATAAGCCTCTCCTCCTTTAAGTTGCAGGTGCTCCATGCTGTGCCCCAGAAATAAGAAAAGTGACTAAGACAGTGAGGCAAAATAGAATAAGAATTTCATCAGGGATTTATGCTGCATATTGGAAAAATGGAGAGAAAATATTGCTTCAAGGGATGATTCTCTAAGCGATAACTGAGAGAAATTACAGAGCAGGGAAAATTCCGAATCAGTCTTATTCTCCAGTCAAAACTAGGTAGTAAGGTGAATGGTGGGCACTTACATACCTCTGTGCGGGAAAGAAAAATGGTTTGAGCTCAATTTCAAGGCTTTTTTCTTCCTTTGAACATGCTATCTAAATGTGGCTATATAATACCTACTTGGCAAAGTAAGATATGGTATTAGACCAAAGACCTCAAATCGGTACACAGAGCATAAGATCTCTGAATAAATAAGGCAATGCAGAGAGAAAAGTGGAAAAAAAATCAGGGAAATAAGAGAATAGTAGACTGAATAATGACCGCTAGACATAAACATATTTGAATACCTCCAGCCAGGAAATGATGCCTTCTGTGGCCAAAAAGACTTTAGATATTTAATAAAATAAATGTCTTGAAAACAGAAATTATCCTAGGTTATTTCAGTGTGTAATAAATGTTTTTATAAAGGGGTGGAGGGAGAAGTATCTGACTATAGAAAAAAGATGATGCAGAAAAAACTTGGAGAGATGCAGCCACAGAGTTCTGCAAAGATGAGGAATCAGAGTACAGCCTTATCCCTTTGGCTCTGAGTGAAACCAGCCCTTCGAGACCTTAAATTTAGCCCACTGAAAGTGAATTTCGGGCTTCTGGCCTCCCGAGTATAAGAAAATAAATTCCTATTGTCTTAGATCACTAAGCCTGTGTAGTGCTTACAGTAGCAGCAAAAGGAACCTAATACAAAGAAAGTATATAAAATATACAGTAGAAGACGGATAAATAAGAGACTAAGAAGAAAAAATGAGACGAATTACATCCATCATGGAGGACCATGCCTAGATTTTATGGAGGCTGAGGCAGGAGGATTAACTATGACCCCAGGCTGGGTGAATTAGAAAATAAATAAATAAATAAATAAATAAATAAAGTAAAATAAATAGAATAAAAGGAGTGATATGGTAGATCAGTGATACAGAGCTTACCTAACGTTTGTGAGGTTTTGGGTTCTGTACCCAGCACTGCAAAAATATACAAAACAAAACAACAGAAAGCAGATGAATTACATCTGTTCAAAGAGTCATAAAAATCAAGAATTTCTAAAGAACGTCACATCTTGAGAAGTAGATAAAAGTTCTTCACCTCTTGAATTGGAAGTTTGAGATGTGGAAAAGTAAAAGAGTCAAATGTAAGGATTTTAAACTGATCGGCACTTTATATTCAGATTCAAAGACAAATTTGTGTTTTCAGGATTGCGGGATGAGTTTTCTTCTGTTTTCTAGACTTTAAAAGTCACTGGTTTCCAGTGTGTTTCATTGGGTTTTAAGATGTTTGTAGTCATATTGGAGGTAGCATATAATGTGGTGTTCCACTTGCCAAGAAGATTTCTATAGCTGCTCCCGTGAGCTAGTCAGGAGGCTGAATTATTCTGGTAAACTTTTAGCAGTTGAGTCCTTTTGTTTGAAGTTCTAAGGTAGAGGATAAGCATTTCATACCTAAGAATAATTCCTTTACTAGCCTCTATGCCACTGTATTTTAGAAAATAACTGTTTAGATACAGATATGCTAGTATAAATGTATGTATCTTTTTCAGTAACAATATTAGAGATGAATTTATATACACTGCTCTGCATACATCTGTGTGTGTATGAAGTTGTTCCAGCTTCCTACCTGATCTGACCTTGAGACTGAGAAAGTTTTACATCCAAAGGAGTTGATTATTCCTTGATGAGCCACAATGCTTGCTTAAGTTTGATCATTACCGATTGTTGTGGCTGACATCAAAACCCAAGAAAAGGGGAAAATCCTAAGCAACTGAATTTTACGTAACAGAGGAGACAAGAATAGTTTTTTTATAGATGGCTCTTTTGGCATATGGATGGAGTGAAATGTATAATTTTACAACATACACAAAATTGCAAATGATACATTTCCCTTTGAAAACAAATCCTAAAAAACTGTGATAAGTTTTTAAATTTAAGATAAAGAATCAATTGTCCTTTGACTTTTTAGCTATGAGAATTGCTTTATCCTATCATTCAATGGGAGTGGTGGATCACAGATCCAAAACTGATCTTAAGTGGTAATAAAGCAGTGATATCAGTCATGGTCTTAACTATCAGAGGTAGGTAGGAACAAATAGGTTTGGTTTTGGTGATACCTGCTTCCTCTCAATGTATGCACTAGCCAAAGACATGGGAGCAAATCTTTGCCCCTCAAATGCTCAGATTACATTCCATTTTTTTCACAAGCTGAAATTATTTGCTTCATTAAATCAAAGCAGCAGGGCAACGCAAAGCTACATCAAAAGTATGAACACACAGGATTTTTTTCTCCATAAATGTCTTTAAGGTGCTATAGATTCCTCAACAAACCAGTCCAATGGGTCACAGATGAGGATGTTTTCAAAAGGAGTGTGATTGCCTTGATGCACTAGGTTTTGTGTAACCATGACAACAACAAGCTTCTCTTTCATGCGTCTTAATTTGGAAAAGGGCAGGGAAAATAGCCTGTGATCTGGAAGAAACTCTGGTTTCAAGCTGAAGCGAGAAGGAGAAGCTGTAGCTGCTGCGATTTGTCCCTTTTATACCACCCGTGAATGGGTGGGCTGCGGGCGGCTCTTTTTCCTTGTCTTTATCATCCATTAGCATGTTCAACCTCAAATTCAATCCTAAGCAATGTGTGAACAGAAGTGAATAATGTTTTAATGGTCTCCCCTGAAGTTACACTGACTCAAATCATTGGAATTTGAGATTACACTACCAAGGTGCAGGTCCAAGAGCCAACATCCCGTATCTATCTGTTATAAGTAGCTTCTTATTTCTTCAAACCTCACATCTCTATCCTGTCCTGCTTGTCCAGGTAGACTTCCGTCTCTTTTATTACAACCAGATTTAAGTCTTAATTCTGGGAAACTTTGAGCTGTTATAAATCACCTTGATTTTTTCAACTCTATTTTGGCCTGAGCTATATAGGTCTATTCTATGGTCTCTCTTGAGACAACTGTAGTTTCTCAGACCCCATCCTCAGACTCCATGGCTCCAGCATAAGCCTCCTCTATATTGCTGGATCCTGCTCCTGTGGACAGACCTGACCAGGCAAAGAGAGGTAGTAATAGGCTTCAGTTTTCTCCTGGACATTAGCATGCGCGCCTTTTGCTACGCAGAGAGTGTGCGTCTGGAAAACGAAGTCTGAGGCTTCTTCCTCTGCTGTGGGTATTGTGGGTACAGCTGTTCTTGACCAGAAGCCAAGTCAGAAGAGGACCCGGTCCCTGGGCTCCCAGAATATCTCTGCTCCAACTTTTTTTCCTCTGATTATCATCACTAAGGCCCCATTAATAATTCTGTTTTGTCTAAAAGAACACTGAAAGGAAAACAAGCTCACAAGTGCTTTTGGTTAGCTTTGGGTCCCCACCCAGTTAACTGCCTAATGTTTGCATGGAATTAGGAAGACACCATGTCTTCACTGAAGGTCTCTTCTGAGTTAGGGGATATAGGGAAGCAAAGGGTGGTGGCAGTTGTCCTAGGTAAGAGATCCTGGGAAACAAAAGGAGGCTGCTCATTTCTTTTACCTGTATTACAATTACATATTGGAAAATGTTGTTGAATATTTGCTTGTTTGGGACAAAGAGAGAAAAGAGTAGAGAAAAAGTTGGTTTAGAGAATCAGAAGCTGGTGCTCAATGTGACAGTGAATTCTGGGAACAGAAGTAGCACTGTGTGTGACCTCCCCTGTCTCATCCCTGTCTCCCAGCAAACTGGCTCCCAAATTAGAAATTAATTACCTATTCTTCATGCAATTAATCTTTATGCACCCATTGAAAGACTTCTCCAACATGGCAAGTACTGTTTTAATCTCTATGATGTTATCTAAAGTGCAACATTTCGAGGAGCTTATCACAAGCATGGGAAAGGAACTTCAGTTGCTCTTTTTTTCAAACTCCAATCAATTCACGGGGATGATTAGAGTCAACTATTGAGGGAAAATTGACGTAATCCACTGAAATGTGTTCCTGAGTCATTGCTGAAAATGTCTGTATCTACCAAGTGTGTATCTTGCCTTGCCATTTATTTCCCTTTTAATTAGCAATCTTCTCCTCTTGTTTTTTTTTTTTTGCTTTTTTTCCCTATCCATTTAAGATTTCGATCATGAAAAACATTCCTGCAAGCTGTAACAACTATTTGAATGGTGAAATCAACAGCACAGCAAGTACAGTTGTTATTATTTATTTATTTATTTTTGAAGATTGTACTGAGGATTGAACACAAATGCCATTCGCAATGAGATGAGATCTGTTGCTGCCATAATCATACAAGAAACATTTGTTCACATAAGTATTTTTAAATGTTAGGAAAGATTGTGTGCAAAAGGCACATTGACTCTATTTTTTATAGATTTAAAAAATTTGTGTGATGCTATAGCAATGTATTATTTTTGAAAGATTCATTTTATAGATATTTTCTCTTTCTATCACTTCATTATTATTGCTTTTTTATTTAGTCTCTATGCCATGCAAATATTACTTAAGCCTTACTTGGTTAATGTAGTGAATTTTAAATGTTTTAATGTTCCATTTGACATTCCCACTGATCCTATTTCTTGTGTAGAAAATACATTTATATATATATATATATATATATATATATATATATATATATATATTCCAGTCAGAGTATAAAAAGATATTTTCTGTGCATACATTAGGAAAGTTATTACAAGTAGAAGATAGAAAGAGTCAGAGAAAAGAATGAGATAAAGAGGGCAAAGGAAAAAATGAGAAAAATGTAAATGTAAAGATAAAGAATTTCAAAATATGGAAAGAATAATAAAGATGGAATTTAGAGGAAATACATAGAAAAACAGTGAAGCAAATTTTGTGACAGCAAAAAATAAACAGCCAAAGCAAATGATAATCAAATAATTCATTAGAGAAAAGAGAAAGAATCAGATTAGGGGTTAATGACAAATCACAAATGAAAACAGAAAACTTGCCCTTGTTGGTGATGGGTCATTTAACTGAGGAGTTCTGCTTCCTTATGCTATCAGTCACATTTTTTAAAAATTTCCAATATTATCCTCCAAGTATTATTCTTATTAATGTTTCTTCATTTCTACAGGAAGCATAAAAATAACTGATGAGTGTGGGAACATAAGCTATGTGGTTAGTGAGGCAGGGGTGATAATTAGAACATGCTGTACTATGCAGTAAACAAAGCTATTATGAACAAGATAGTTCTTTATAGAGTGTTTAAAAAGAGGATGGAAATAATATACTTATCCTTGACTGGCTTAAAGGCTCAGCTGGTTACTTCCCTGAGAAATAAAGAAAAAATGGAATTAATCAATCAAAATGGAATATAGTTAAGTGCATCCACAAATAATATTGACATAATTTTTATTCTGTGTTAAATATCTTACGTTCATGATCCATTTTCTTTATCAAAGCTTCAAAGTTTGTATTAAATCTCAACAGTTTCTAATAAACCTTCACACTTTTTGAGCACACTTTTAAGTTTACTTTTTAGTATACTTCAGCAATTATGATGTACAGTTTTAGAACATGAACAACCGTTCGTAACCTCTGGTTGTTCCTGTATCTTACTAGTTGTTCTCCTTGATCAAATAATTTTCTGATTATGGAACTATATGTATTCTTTACCAAGTGCGTTAGAGTTCTCCAGAGATTAAAAAATCAAGTTGTAAATGTAAGAATGGATTTATTAGAAGAACTGTCTCATATAATTACCGAGGCTGAGAAATCGCAAAGAAATCACCTACAAATAGAGAACCAAAGAAACCAGAAGTATAGATTAATGTCGAGTCCAATACCCTCAGATCCAGGGAAGTCACTGTTATAACTCTAAAGACTAAAAACCTGAGATGCTGGGGGCTCATTATTGCTACACTTAAAGTCCTAGAAAGGAAAAATACAGAACCAAGAGCAAGAGAGGTGCATGGTTCAGCTTCACAAGAGAAACAGACAAAAGGGCTCTGCCTCTTTGTTTTTTTCTAAGTCCTCAGCCTATTGGTTGGTGCTCACCTACATTGGGTAAATATATTTTTACTTTATCACTTCTCTCACTCAAATGCTGTTCATTTCTGGAAAAATATTCACAGGCACACACATAAATAATATTTTCCCAGCTAACTAGTTATCCCTTAATTTAATCAAATCATCTTCTAAAATTAACTCCACACTAAGTAGTTCCAATACAATTTGACTAGATTTAGGAATATTTTCCTAAAGTTGCATCAAATATATGAAATACTACCTTCTTAATATCCTGAAATTGCTTCCTTAATTTTCTTCCTTAATATCCCCAAAGCCTTAATTATATTAATAAAACTCTGTAATATGTTTAAGTTTACATCTAGGAAGAAGTTCTCTTATCATTTTAGATACTAATTTTCTTGGCTGGTATAAAATACTGCACTGCTATTTGATTCCAAACAAATAGAAACATTTCTTAATTAACTAAAGCAATCATTAATATGAATTTGGGCAGTATTTGTTTTCCCAAACTTCTTTCCAGAAAACTGCTTAATCACTTAGCTTAGTAAGTAAGACATATAATACTGAAGCAATTCTGTGTCTTCTTTGGCCACAAAGGCTGGAAAAGAACAGTAAGAAAATTATAATTACTAATACAAAAACTACAAATATGGTAGGAAAATAGTTTTAACACAGGTAATAGTCGTGGATGGTCTCAGAAGAGAGAGTATACTTTAATTTGGATGTAGAGATGGGAAGACAAGTGACTTTAGATAAAAGAATTAGCCTAATTGCCTTCAAATACAAAGATTTGTCCCTGATTCTTGTGATAAGAAGTAAAGATATTTGTCCTCTTTTTGATTTAGATATTCTCATAGCCAATCCTCCACATGGATCTAGGAAGCAGAGAAGTAAATCTTGGTTCTTGTTTTTAGAGAGAGGATGGTCTAGCAGAAGTGTTGGGAATAAGACTGGAAACATGTAAGTCCAAGTCCAAGAGGGTTGATAGAGCTACAATAGGACGTGCAGGCCATCCTAGACCCAGGAGATGCCAATGACAAGGACTGAAGATTCAAGCCATAGCAGAGGTTTTTCCAACTTGTCCCCCAACATCTGCTATTACCTATGTTATCTTTTTATTTTTTTTAATTTTAAAAAGCAAAACATAAAAAAGGATAGAAATAATACAGAATTTCAAAAAAAAAACACCAGGAAATTAACACTAGTTAATAAATTGCATACTGTTATCATAGAAGTAGTTATTCAGGTTACCATATCTAGGCATAAACAAAATGATCAACCAATCAAATATTGACAGCACAAACTGTTCATTTTGATGGTCTCTTCTTTACGGAGCAGCCAGATTGGTCCCTGTGAAAATTCAGTGCTAGAAATATTCTCTATCTACTCTAATACCTGTAGGAAGAAGGATTCCATCCTTCTTGCAATATAACCCACTGCCTTTAGTCCATCTAATGTCCTCTAAATCTGGTCTCCAACCATGATCCAGCCTCATCTCTCTCTCCTCTTCTACTTTCCTTAGTGGTCTCTTCAGTGCCACTCCTCAGGCTTACTCAGGAAACTGGTTTGTGGCCTTGGTCTTCTTTCTTCTTCTTACTATCTTTAGGTGTCTATTCGAATGTATCCTGCTTAAAGAGGACTTCCTCATCAGATTGCGAAAACCAGAACCTTCCGACCCAGTCTATTTTCTCTATCCTTAACAATGTTTGTTTATTGTTTTCTGTATCATTTATTACCACCTGATGCTCTGTTATTTATTTCTTTGCTTGCTTGTTTAATGGCCTTTTTTTGCACATAGAATATCAGCTCAATCAGGGCAAAGATTCTGTCAGTCTTGATCATTAAAGGTCCTTAATGTTTAAACTAGTTCTTCTCAGATAAAAGAACTTCAGTGAATATTTTAAATGAATGAATGAGTGAATAAAGGAACAAAAAATGAGAGGAACTTTGAAAAAAATTGTAGTCATAGTTTAGTTAACTTTCTCATCACTGAGACAAAATACACAAAACCTACAACTTAAAGGGGGAGAGGTATATTTTGGCTAATGTTTTGTGTAGGTTTCAATCCATAGTCCTCTGGTTCCAAGGCAAGGTAGTATGGCTCATGGATATTGCAGAGAAGAGCTGTTCATATCATGATGTGTAGGAAGCAGAGACAGAGAGTAAATAAAGGAAAAGGGAAGTGATTAAAGCCTTCCAGGATGCCCCCGGTGACTCAGCTCTCCAGGACAAAACCACATCTTAACAAGTCAGCTACAAAGTCACATGATTACTCCCCCTTGATCCAGTCATATGCCCAAACCCACACCCATGGGTGCATGAGTTTCTTGAGGGGCACCTAGATATTCACTGTAACAAGTCACTTCTTAAAATCATCATAAACCAAAATATTAAAGTGGATCCTTGATTTACAAACTCAATTCATTCACAAGGGCTGGTTGTAACACAGACTGGCTGTGAGTTAAGACTATTTTTCCCCTAAGAAATAATGGAAGCACCCACAATGCATTTCAAACTTCTCAAAGCACTCTTAATTAACTTTTCATAAGAAAGAGATTGTATTTGTGTGTAATTTACCAGAAATACCTAATATTTTTCTATTTTATTCACCAAATATTATAAAATATACTTACTTTACCAGAAACAATTTCACATTGCACTCACTCTAAGTTGATCTCTTTGGCTTGCAGAAAGGGGGGGTAAATGGAAGATGGTTACTGTTTGGAAGGAGAGTCCCCTTCATAAGGACATTAGGAGTCTGGGTCTGTGGAATCCTTTATCTCCTTGGGAGATTCTTTAGCCCACAAGGACCTATTGCTTGTTCACTAGGTCTCAACACATTCAGAACTAAAAACTGGTGTAAAGTTGTCTGTCTGTCTTTCCTCTAACACTGTTCTCTAGTATGACCTGCCATTTTCAATAAGCAAATGAACACAATTGGCTTTTCCTTTACGTGTAGGCCTTCACTACAAATTTTCGTAGCTCTGTCCATATTTCTAGGATTTCCTTTATTCCAGAAGATCTTAGCTGCATTGACTGTGAATACTCCCTTTTCTCCTTTAGAAAGCTTCTCAGTTGCTATTAAAAATTGCTCAGCCAAAAGTTGCTGAAGTTCCTCTGTAGACCATTCCTCCGAGTGCTTCCCCACCAGTCCCTTGACATCACCACTGTCTACCTGCAATCCTATGGACTCTGCTAGAGTGGCAATATCATCAACCGCAAGGTCAATTGGAGTCTGAGGCTCCTCTATACAACCTTCAAAATCTCGTTCCCATGTAATTTTAGGACATATTTTCTTCCAGGGATATCTGAGTCCTTAGAGAAAACTTGGCCCAGGATTTCTTCATGAACCCCACACAGGAAAGGATGTTTAGTGTCTTTTTCAGAACTCTTTAAGGGTTAAAACTGTATCCGAGATCATCTGCTAAGACTTCAGAAAGTGTATAGCTATAGATTTTTGTGTTCCTTCATAAAGTCAGCTACAACCTGCTGCTCTATAGGCTGCAGTAGTGGAACTGAATTAGATGAGAGGAACTGGACTGAGAGACAGGGGATTTCCTTGGTTAATTCTTTTTCCAGATTACATGGGTGAGTGGGAGCCTTGTCCATGACAAGGAGAGTCTTGAGCGGTAAAGTGTTATCTTCTAGATATTTCTTTACAGTGGTACAGAAAGCCTCTTTGATCTACTGAAGAAAATGTACTCTTGTTACCCAGGGTTTTGTATTAGATCTCCACATGAGTCCTTGCCTATTCCTCATGACTTTATGTTTTCTGAAAACTTTAGGGGTCTCAGAGTGATAAACCAAGAGAAGATCTATTTTGAAGCCACCCCTTGCATTGGTACATAGGAGGAAGTCTAACCTATCTTGCCATGGGTATAGCTCAGAGGTGCAGCCCTTGCCTGGCAACACAAGGTCCTGAGTTCGACTCCTGGCTTTAAAAAAAAGTTTAACCTGTGCTTCATAGGTTTATGGCCTGGCATTTTCCTCTCTTCCAGTGTAATATATGATCTCTTGAGCATTTAATTCCAGAAAAATACAGTTTCATCACAGTTGAAAATTTGTTGACAGCAAAAGCCATTTCCATGTGTCATCATCTTGAAGTGGGATCTGTAATTTTCAGCAGCTCTTTTATCAATACAGATTGCTTCCTATTCCTAATTATACTGAGAACCCCAGTTCTTGCTTTAAAATTGTGAAACCACCTCTAACCAGCTTTAAAATTGTGAAACCACCTCTAACTAGCACAAAAATTTTTCACCATTATCACTTGTTGATGGATTATTCTTTGAGATCTGCATTTGTAGTCATAGCTTTTTCACAAATTATAGACTCAGATAGGCTATAACCTGCCATCTGTTTATCCACACTAATAAAAACCTTTGTACCTTACCTAACAGTGTTGATCATGACTTACTAATTCGTGTAACACCTGTAGCAACACTAACTTCCTTATACAAATCTTTTGTCAGTAAGATTGTTGAGATGGTGAATTTTGACACACTGTGCATATTAGCAAAAGTGGTCACATGAATGCCACTCTCATATTTCTCCACAGTTTTCTTCTTTTTTAATTACAATTTCATTCTCTACCTTTCCTTCCTTCCTTAGCTTATTTCTCACTTTTTGGGGACCATTTTGATGTTAGTAAAAGTAGCAATTCTAAAGTACTGACCAAAATCAAGTCCACAGATACCTGCATCTGGGTTCAGATTTACACTTGCTTTCACTAGTGTATGCTTTTCTGGTACCGTGAGACTTTGTTTATAACTGCACAAGTGACTGGTAGTAACTTCAGACTTTTGTAAGTTAAAGCTAAAATTCTTTTCATGACCCAGTTGTTCATATGTGAGGTCAGTCATAACTCAAGGGTGCACTGTAATTAAACTAAATCAAAATTAATAATTTTTTCCATTAGTCTTTCTTGTTTCATAAGATTATAATAAAGATATTCAAATGAGTTCTCACTACTCTTATTTTAAAAGGAATTCATTCTATAGAATAAATCCATTGAGTAGACATGGGATTACACTAACCAAAGGTTCTCCTGCATTAATCATCCACCATTCTATAGAAAGAAGCACCAAATCACAGGAGGCCTAAGAACTAGTACAAAGTTTAAAAACTTTCACAGTGCAGTAGTTTCTTGAGATCTAATATTTTTAAAAACAATTCAATTACATTTGAAAATTTTGAACACTAAATTAAAATAGACTTCTTCATCAAATGATCTTAGCTATACATTTGTACATTTTAGCCTTTGGAGCAGGAATGAGATTTGAAGCATTACACAGTAGCTAATACATTTTTGAAAACTCTTTTTTTCAGAAGTTATAGGAAGCAGCAAAGGCAGAGTGTTTGAAAGTCTGATTTCCTTTTCCCATACCTCTTTTTCCTATATGTGTTTCTACTTTTCAACTGTAACTGAAACAGCTCAGAAAGTCTCTGTATTTTACATATCACAAGTGACAATCTGACCAAACTTTCTCCCCTGCTCAAGTGTATTTGTGTAAGTGAAGTAGGAGGTAGATTCTACTTGAAGAAAAAGACGATTTCAGGTGGTGGGAAATGTCATCACCCCGTTTCTGTTTTGTTGCCCTGCTCTGCGTCTGACTGCTTGGATTCTCCTCCATTACTGTCAGCATCACTGACACAGAATCATTTTCGATCGTGAAGACCACAATGAAATGAATGCAGGAAGCTTGCCAAACATCTCCTCCTTCTGAGCCTCCACAGAGAGTTTTCTGCTATCAGCCAATTGAGAAGGTCAGGCGAGAAAGGCATAGTGATAAACTCACTTATAAAATTGTTCTAACAAAGCATCTGTGAGCTACTGCTTGATCAAAATGACAGACATCAATCAGAATAATAACTTCAAATATGAGATTTTCAATTAGCGAGTGAACATAAATAAATGTGTCTGGAAAATCACCATACGGAATTTTAGACAGAGACAGCCCATACATAACAAAAGAGGGGCAGGCAAGGGGGAATAGTTATACTATTCAGCAAATGCAAAATAGTCCCCCAACCCAGGGTCAAAAAAACACCTAGAGAAATCTACAGGCTAATAAACAAAGACTTATGCACAGTTATTATTGAGTGATGCTTTTGAGCTTGTCTACCATATCAGAGGTTGGCAAAGAAGACTTATTTTACAAGGAGTGATGATAGACTAAACCTTGCACTGCTTAACATGGCTTTCCAAATCTCCCTCGCCAAATGCAGAAGGTTGGAGACACTATCAAAATAGAAAGTCTGGAACACAAAGAGAGTATTCCACAGGAATACAAAAGTAGAATTGGGAATGTTAAGGAGGTTAGGGGATTTTCCAAAATACTGAGTTTAGCTTTTCAGCTAACTATATAATCTAAAATTTGTCCATAATGTCAGCAGAATATAAAAGAATTAAAATACTCAAAAACCAAAGAAAGCAACAAACCTACTTTTCAAGCACAAACAAGGACCAAGATAGTGTCTGGAATGCCTTAGACACTATGTACCTATTGCCATTGTAACAATAACTACAAAAAATAAAACCTTCAAAACCTTATGTATATTCCACTTTTCATCAGAAAGCCACAAAGGTCTTTCCAGACAATAACTCATTAGTCTTTCTAATACCCACGCGAAGGCACTGGGGATGTATATGTTAGTACTTGGCATTTTCATTGTATTTTCCCTCTAAGGAGCTGGGTACAGGGCGGATTCAGATCATAAAACAGAAACCACTTCAAATTGACAGATGGTTTTTGAAGAGGGTTTTTTTCATGGCTATAAATGTACACTTTCAGCAGGAAAGAAAGTATTTTGTTGAAGGTAAAAGAAATGAGTAGATGTTTGCCTTGTTTCTTTTTTTCTCATACTTGTGTACACAGTTTCTCTGAGTTCAGTAATAAGAAGTTGACTACATTGAGGGGAGTCTGAGGTCAGTTTCCACATTTTAAGGAAATAGAAATCTAACTGTAAGGCCCTTTTTCCTGTAGCGTATCTTAGTTTTCTTTGTATTTCCTTAGTCTCTCATAGCAAGTGGCCTATCGCCTTTCCAGAACTTACTGTATTGTTCGCTTCCCCATGGATGCCCAGGTGCCTGCGGAAACAAGCAGATCAGGTAAAGTCTGGTGATGACTTATGGGTTCTCACTGTTGACCTTTCTATCTAATGAAGACACTGTTTCCCTAAGGAATTGTGTAGGGGCCAAATTCAGTAATATTTTCCTATGCAATGCTAGAAAGTTTCTTAGGAATTTCTAGTGATCTTAGTTCCTCATCAAAATACAAAATGACAATTGGGTAAAGTGATGCTCATGGAACTTCAGCCCGATTAGCTAATTGTTTCAAATATAAGAATTCATAAAACTTTATGATTGGTGAATATAAGATATATAAATTTATTGCTACAGAGCAGAGCAGGGTTATCTTATACTAATAAATGAAGTTAATCAATAATTGGTGTTTCAAATTAACATCAAAGACTAATATGAAAAAGAAATATGTGAGGAAATTCTGCGTCCTGGAGAGTCCTTTCCTTTCATCTTACTGCTTCTGACTTGAAAAGTAGGGTCATTCTTTTGTACTCTACAGATTTATGATTTCTTTTTTATTATGTATCATGAAAATTTTAAAACATGAAAAACTATATTCTATTACCCAGATTTATCAAAAGTAAAATTGTTTTGAGGGCTAGAGTGTAGCACCTTCAACTGAAAAGAATTTTACCACTTCTTAACCCATTCTGTTCTTTCCTTCCTCTTGGGTCGTTCACATATTTTATCTGCCAAGTATCTTCACATTTGTTCCTTTATTTTTTTATTATATAGGCATGCTTACATGTTCAACACTTAGGATGGTTTCCCAGATAATATTTTTATGTAAGAACCATTATACAATATAAATATTTTGTAGCTTGCCTTATTAGTCAATGTTATTCTTTTCTAGATAACTTTAATTTTGTTACATAGCTTTTACTTTGTTCATAGTTTTTTTTTTGTTGTTTATAGCTCTTAATCAGGCAATGTTTCAACCAAAAGGAACTGTACACAAGGAAAATGTATTATATTGCTGAAGAACCAATCTAGTATTAACACATAGAAATCTCTTTGCTGAATTTGTTTTCAGTTTCACTTTCCCCGAGTTTATCTTTTTCAATGAAAGAAAACATGACTCATAGAAATAATCTTCACATTCCACTCCCAAGATATTTTCTTTTATTTTTTTACTTCCAAGGTATTATCATGGTCATGAAGTTAGCATGTGTTATTTCTCTAGATATCTTTTTAATTGTAATACTATTCCCTAACTCTACAGAAATAAATTTATAAGTACTTACAAGTTGTTATTACATTTAATACATTCTTTTTAAAACAAATTATTATGAAAATTTTAAAATATTTCAAAGTTGGAAGAATTTTACAGTAAATATCTATATTCTTATCATGTAGGTTTCATCAAATTCTCACTATTCTTGCTTCATTATGCAGTATATCATTTTGTCCATGCATAAGCCATGTTAATTTTTGATATATCTAATGTATATTTAGAAATCATTTACAGTTCTTTTTCAATTTTTTCTTCACTCAAAATTATATAGAGTTGATTGATTGTAACTACCAAAAATATTTTGTAGAAAAAAAAATCACTTATTCCAGTGATTGGAAACTTGCTAGAGCACAACTTTTTTATTATTAGCAATAATTAATAAATTGGATTTTATCTCTACTTATACATTTACACAATTTTTCTATCATAAGGATCTAAAATGGAATGAGAGAGAGAGAGCCTGTGTTATTTTACTTTTCCTACATATTGCTAGCTTGCTTTTTGACAGTTTTCCTGGTTTATATTCTTCTCTACACCACTAAGAATTGCATCTTACCCACATCTATGTGAACATTTGAAATTGCCAGGTTTTAGAATTCTGTATGATGGTTGTCATATAACTTGGTAAGGGTAATAGTTAAACATTTTTTTTTTGCTACCATAATGTCTCTTGTTTTCTTCAAAACAGTTGTCCAAAGCTTCACACACAACAATATCAAACATAACAAAATAGTATAAAACCAATCAAAAGAATGAAAGCATTGCAGAACTTCAACACCAGATAATAGGAAATGAACAATGGTTTCTATAATGTCTTGTTTTCTTCAAAACAGTTGTCCATACTATCACACATAATAAAATCAAACAAAACACAATAGAATAAAACTGATTAAACAAAAGAATGAAAACATTTTAGGACTTCAAAACAAGATAATAGGAAACCACCCATGAATACCATAATACATCCCACTATGTTCAAAATAGCTGCCCATACCATCAGACACAGTGAAATCTAACAAAACAAGAAGAACAAAACCAAGGCTAACAAAATTGTGAAAACAATACAAGAGTTTAAACCAAGACAGTAAGAAATTAACAGTGTCAATACCTTCTCCCAGGTGTTTCCTCCCCTATCACATTTATAATATACATTGTGCTTTTTTGATCCCTCTAACTCCTTCTGTTTTTTATGCTAGGGTTCACCTGTACCAGTTCAAACTGTTTCACACATGAGCAGTTGCACCTATTTACCTATAAGAGCCTCAAGATTATTTTACTTATAGTTGTGTAGCTTTCCATGGTATGAAAATATCGTATCTTTCTTATCCATTCTGTGGTTGATGGGCAAGTTACCCTTGCTTTTTTTCTGATCTCCTGTTGTATGGAACAATTGTTTTCTCTCCTTTGATCTTTAGTCTATAAATTTCCTTTCAAATTAAATGTTTTTTTAATCATTATTAATTTGATTGTAGAAAAATACAAGAAACAGGATGGAATAAAGCCGATTGAGATAGTGTAGTGAAATTGCTACAAAACTTCACAGCAGGTTACTGGGATAACAGTAATAGGTACCATATTATATCTTGTTATCTTCACAATAGTTGTTTTTTCAATCAGGTATAGCAAAATCAAAGGAAATACAGAATATTATAGAACTTATCAAAACAGAATATTGAACAGAGCAATACCATTAATCAGGACAAATCAAAAAAGTGATAAACGGTGGTTTTCATCTAAAAGTTTCTAAATTCAGCTTTTACCATATTGGATTTTTAAATATGAAATTGATTTATAGATTCCATGAATATAGGATTCTGTCTTCATTTTCCAGGTGGGCAACTAGTTTTCCAATAACATTTACTATATTTTCTTCTATTGGTTTTGTGATATTTCTTTTGTTGCACATCAAGTTTTTCTCTACAAAAGGTATAGTTTGATTTTTCTCTTCTTTTATATTGGCATAAAATGTTTGCACTGCTTCAGCATTACAGAGTTTTAATATATTTTGGAAAATAATAGAAAAATTGCTTACTCTATCTCCTTTACTTTTTCCTTGTTTTTTACCCTTCCACATGACTCACAAATCAATATTTTCAAAATATTATTATAATTTTGTTTGTAATTTTGTTAAATTTATGTAAAATTTTATTTAAAATCAACATCCAGTATTTTAATAAAAGTAACACATGAGTTTTAGTTATACAAATCTTTTTCTTTCTTTTAATTTTTAATTTAAAGAGAATAAAACCAAGTAAAACTAAACAGAACAAACCTAATCAAAACAAACCAGTGTAAGTGACACAGGACTTCAAAGCAATAGAAAATCAACAATGGTTACCAGCATGCCCATTGCTGTCTTCAAAATAGCTGCAGATACCTTCAGACCGAGTAAAATATCAAACAAAACAGAACAGAATACAATCAATAGAAACACAATAAAGAATGCAATAAAGGACTTCAAAACAATATAATAGTAAATCCAAAATGTCTAGCATAATATATCTTGTTATCTTTGAAACAGCTGCCCATGCCATTGGATACAATAAAATCAAACACAGTGAAATGGAACAAAGCCCAGCCCAATGAAACAATGAAAATGATACAGGGGTTCAAAATATACAATAGGGAATCAAAATGGTCTCTGGAAAATTTCCCTAAAACCTCTTTATGTACTTTCTGGTATCTTTTGTTAGATTTATTCCTAAATACTTTTTACAATTGTTGCCATTTTAATCATTACTTTTCAGAATCATTATAGATGATAAAAAAATGATAACTTTTTCAAATAAATCTTATATACAAAAATTCAATCTTGTACAAAAATCTTATATACAAAAATTCACTCATTACAATAGGTTGTAGACCTCTTTGTACTTTGCAAATGTTAAGACTTTACCATTAAGTGTTAAGTCATCTTTTTGTTGTGCCAGCTCATTAGCTATTTTTTTCATCAATTTAGAGATATACGCTCACATTTTTTTGTTGCTGAAACTTTTGTGATTATCATTAATATAATTTAGATTTTCTTCAGCACTTACTGAGATGTTCACAATAACAGTACCCTTTCATTTGTTAATGAAGAATAGTAAGGTTTTTTAAATATTAAACCATCCTTGTAATGCTAGTATAAACCTAAGATTTATTTCTTATGGTGGTAAGTTTAAGCTTCTAAACAATTTTCTTAATCATATAATTTCTATTCATGTTAAAATTTATAATTTTCAAATGTTTTGCAGTGTTGTCTCCCAATTTTAATAAAAGCTATCCTAAATTTGCAAAAATTGGGTTTCCACCACTTTTTCTAAAATAAACATTAATTATACATCTAAGTTAATTTCAATGTGTTATATGTAAAATTGGGCAGGCAAAAGAAGAGAGGAAATCATTGATTGTTACATCAGTTTGTAAATAGCTTTTAAATTTTTTGCTCTTTGAATTTGTCTTTACTGTTTATTCACATTGTTCATTTAATTCTACAAATGTATTGACATAAAGTTTTTCAGTGTTATATTACTTTAGAAAGAAGTGATTATATTATTTTAGTATGAAATACTATTTTTCATTATTTTATGCTTCACACAGAGTTTATACTTACTCATAAAGTACAGTGGTATTCTATTTCAGTATAGTTGAGTAGTGATAAACCAGAGTTATAGCATACCCATCACATTAAACTTTTTATCATATCTTTTTGGTGAATATATTCAAAATCCTATCTTCTCCTTATTTTGGGATATAATAAATTATTATAGCTCTATTTATCCCACTGTATTATAAGATAGCAGAATTTATCTATCCTATGGAATGGTAAAATTGTACCCATTTAACAGTCTTTCTTTATGTCCGTTGCCCTTACAATACCGCTCTCTGTTAACCACTGTTTACTCTCTACTTTTATGAAATCAACTGTTTTAATGGCTGGGAACTTAGCTCAGGGCTCAAGCACTTGCCTAGTAAGTAGAAAGTTATGACTTTGATCCCAGGTGCCCCCTCCCAAAAAGAAGGCCCACTTAGAGTAAGAGCATGAGGATTTTACCTAATATTGTTTTATTAAGTTATTTTTACTTCTTAAGCAGTCTTGCCAGAGGTTTTTTTCCTGTTAATATTAATAAAAGACTTAATAGTTATATCAAAGTTATTGGTATATTTCATCCAATTTCTACCATACTTAATGTTGTTTTCTTATAATATTTTTCTTCTTTTGCCTTTTTATTGTTACTTAATTTTATTTGATTATTAAGATTATATTCTCTTCATTTTTCTTCCTTATGATTTAGAAATACTGCATTTTAGTTATATTCTTTCAAATATTTAGTAATAAATGCGTATGTACATATATGTGCATATATTTCATAACTGTTCATTAAAAGTCTAAATTGTTCATCAGTTTCTGCATCAGAATATAAAGAAAGTGGACGTTTTATTAACAGACCAAAACAAGCATGTAAAACGTTCTTGTTATTATCTGCAGTTTTCCTTTTAGCTTTCAAATGAAATGAACTGGTGACCACTAGGTCACCTACTTTTATAAACAACACCGTTCACAAAAGCACTAAAAAAAATGAGACACTGAGGAACTTACCTAACCAAGGAAAACAATAGTACTCTGAAAAGGAGATTGAAGAGGATATCAGAAAACAGAAATATATCCCCTGTTCTTGGGTAGCCAGAATCAATAAAGTGAAAATGGCCAAGGTTCCAAAACTATTAGTGAAAGGGGAAGAAACTGCTGAAAAAGCAAGAACAACTGGGATGGGGGAAAGGACAAAAGAAAAAAGGGAAAAGATTATATAAACAAGATAAATAATAATGCTACTAATCTCTATTAGTTCATCTAAAAGAACGGTCTGGGTTTTCACGGATCATTTTCTGATGCCTGTATTTTGTAATCTGAGTAACTGCTTTGAAGATAAGAATACGGAATATATTAATCTCCTATTATTTTGTTTTGAAATTCTGTATCATCATTTTTATTATTTTTGTTTTAAAATTAAAAAAAAAAACAGAAAAAAAATTCTTGCACAGGTTTAAAGCAATCCTAACCAAAATACCAATAGTATTCCTTACAAACTTAGAAAAACAATCCTAAGCTTCATATGAAACCAAAAGGGAACTAGAATAGCAAAAGCAATTCTGAGCAACAAAGGCAAGTCAGGGGGTGTCATAATCCCTGACCTAAAAAAAAATAACCAGCATGATAATTGTCAAAAACAATAACAAAAAAAATAGAACAAAACAAAAAATGGACTTGTATATCAATGGAACAGAAGAAAAAAATGCAGCAACAACTGCAGACACAATTAACCGCCTCATTTTTGACATAAGGGCAGAAACTCTCACTGGAACAAAGACAGTACCTTTGATGAATGGTGCTGGGAAAACTGGATTTCTACATTCCAAAGAGTGAACCTAGATCCATATCTCTATCATGCACTAAACTATAATTGAAATGGATCAAAGATCTAAATATTAAAGGACAATATATAAAAGTCTTGAAGGCACAGGTGTAAGCAAAGCAAAAACAGGTTATATAGGAAATACTACCAAAGAATCAATAAATGATCACATCAAATAAAAAACCTTCTGCATATCAAAGAAAACCACCAACAGAGTGGAGAAAACCTGTGCAATGGGAAAATGTTTTTGCCAGCACTCCTCAGACAGAAGACTAGTATCTAGAACATATTAAGAACAAAAAAAACAAAAAAAAAAAAACAAACAAAAAAAAACAAAACAACACCTCAAATTTAAACCCAGTTACAATACGGACACCTGAAATGAATAAACTACTCAGGAGAAGAAATACAAAGGACCAATAAGTGTATAAAAATGCTCCACATTGCTGGCTGTTTGAGAAGTGCAAATTGAAACATTAAGATACCATCTCATACCAGAAAGAATGGCCATCATCAAGGAATTAACCATTAATGCCAGTGAGGCTGTGAGGAAAAAGAAATGCTTCCCATTTTTTGATAGAAGTGGAAATTGGTACAACCATGATTGAAAGAAGTTTGATCCAAAACTAAAACTAGAGGTTCCATTTGACCCAAGTATTTCTCCTCTAGTTATCTTCTAGAGGAGATGCTTCTAGATTAAAAGCATCATATCATAATGTACACATGTATCCAGGTTAATAGTAGCACAACTTATAATAGATAATTCTTGGGAACAGTTCATATGTCTATCAACAGATGAATACAGAAAATGAGGTGCTTGTACACAATGGAGTACTGCTCTGCTAATAAGAAGGATAAACGAGATATTTTTAGGCAAATGGATATATCCTGAGACCATAATCTTCAATGAAACAAGTCAGACCTAAAAGTTTCAACATCACATTATTTCTCTTGTGTGAGACAACCAAAGATTAAATAAACACCACAGTGAAGGATAGATATTAAGGTGATATTTATTCGTGTTATTTTATGGCACCTGGTCTAAGCAGTGAAAAGTCTTCTCTAGGTTCAATTACTGACTCTTTGATTGTATAACTTTCGTTTTCCTGGTCTTTTTCACCTTTAATATTCACTGTGTTTACTCATCTCAAGGATGGATTCCTTTTCTGTGTATCTCATTTATTTTTTATATAAACTTTTTATCATAGTACTTCAGCTTGAATTTCTTCTATTTGAAAAAATATTCAGACTTTGAATGCAGTTTTTTTCTCCATTTAATCTTCTCTTTGAGAACTCTCACTGTAACCAACCAGGGAGCAAGGACATGACGACTATAAATATACGGCAGTGCTAGTTATTCTATTAAGGAAAAAGGGAGGAGAATGAGGTTAGTTTGGACTCACATCACCAGTCTGTTTCTCTTGGTAGCATTGTTCTTCCATGGGTAACAGTGTTCATGGAGAGTGTGACCTCCCTCTTCTGTTTCACCTCTTTCTCAGTGCAGTATTCAGGACGGGATGCTTGAAAGTACACAGACAATGGCTCTATTCTGATTCTTCCACTTACGCAGTGCTGTATTCTGATCTACAATGACATGCAGCAATAAAAAGGTCTGGTGTCCAGTATAGTGAGTCAATCCACCTGCACTTATCTTTATTTCTAGTCTGAAACACACATGACACTTGTCCAGCTAATAGGATTCACCGTGTTACACAAGTTGATATTTTCAATGGGTTAATTTTCAGTGAGCTCAAAAGAATGTTCCCCAGGCTTTTCCTCCTTTCTCCATATACCTTCCTGCACCTCATTGCTCTCCATGCCATATTAACATTACTTCCCACTTATATCCCTTGCTGTCTGCTCTACCTCTGCCTTAGTTCCAGCTTTGGTTATTGCTTATCTGGATGACTATAATAATTGCTTAAGTGGAGTCCATATCGCTTGTTATTATTCTAATCCATCTGTCATAACACTACCAAAGCTCCAATCTAAACTGTAAATCTGTTAGTATCACTACTATTCAAAAGCTTCCAGTAGCTTCTAATTACTGTCAGGGGCCTCAGCATGACCTGCTTCAGTTTCTAGCTGCAACTAGTTTCTTCAAGCTGTACTCAGTCTATGAGATTTTTTTTTCCTTCCTAATCTGTTCAGTTTCCTAATCCTTCATGTTTTCTCCTCCTGTTCTTGTTGCCATTGAGATTATTCTACCAGACCTTGTCCTTTCAGCTGGCCCTCACCGTTTCCTGAAGGTCAGTGCTAGCATCCCTCTCCCAGGAGCATTTCTGGTCCTACTCCCCAGGTGGGAATCGAGCTTCCTTGTTAGTATTTTGTGTGTATAGCTCCTATGCCGTCTATTCTTCTGCATTTTGATTGCTCATTTTATTTTCTTTTTGACTGATTCTTAAAGTGGACTCTTTGAAAATGGGAACCAAGTGCTGTTAATCTCTGTATCCAAAAAACTATAATCACCTGGTGCATAGTAGGAAGGCTCAACAAATATTTGCTAAATTCATAAATAAATAATTAACTTATTAAAGTTGAATAAATGATTCCCACTGAGGCTTAAGGAATAAAAATGGTTGCTATTAATACAGTCTCATAGACTTATTTTGAAGATTATCATAAAAATTTAAAATTCAGAAGTGAGTGTATACCTGGTGACCAGTAATTTGCTACCAGTTACCGATCCCGCTAAGGATATAAGATAATTTTATGAAGCTCACTGAAACATTAAAATAGTTAAATTTTCCTACAGAAAAAGCAGGGTGCTATTTTGAGCCTTCAAATATACAATGGTGTTGTGAATTTTGATTTGGCAGAATCTTGGTCCTTTCCTTGCACCTACCCCTTGCAACACATACCACCCCATCCTCAGCCTCTGACCTACCCCTCACCTGCGCCTCTGTGCCCTCTAATGCAGTGTGGCCACCCGTGGCCCTTTGACTCACATGTGGAATTCCCATTAATTTCAAAAACGGCAATCTCCAAAGCAATAAGAGTGAGTTTAATTTAAAAAGTGCAATCATGTTCTGCCTTGTGCTGAACTGGACTAGGAATTATTTGTGACTGTGATTTAGCATTATTTCTGGGGGGAGAGTCTCCCTGTTTAATACTAATAGTCTTCCCTGGAAGTTTCATTAGAGGGAACTGTAATTTTTATTGCTCAGGACTTAACAAACTCCAGTCTAAAGGCTCTGTGCCACTTTCTTCCAGACTCCCAATCTACGACATAATTCTGAATTCTAACAATGTCAGCCTAGGACTCAGCCCATCACCCAAATTTCTTTGCTAAATCTCACACACTAGAGACCTCATGCCTTTTCCTTTCTCCTGAACGCCTTTCCCCTGCATTTTCTCTGCTCAACACTCCTGACAGCAACCTGTCTGCAGATGCACCAACAGCTGCTCCTGCTGAAAAATGGGCTCGTCTCTCTCATGGGGGCTATGATTTCTGGCATATGCATGCCTCCTACTGTCTCTTTGGTTTTAAAGCAATTTTCAGCACACCTGCTTGCTTGAACTTTACTGACAAGCACTCTTAAGAGTTCACTGAGGAAAAAAATATCCGTTTCCTAGGTACTTCCCTGTAATTCTAAATTTCATTTTAACTCTCCCAGTAAAGTGTTTACCCCTGTGGATGCAGAGACAATCTGTGTTGAGACAGTCCTGTTGCCTCCGGCAGGATCTCATCAGCTCTCATATCACAGCAGATAAAGGGATGATCCATTAAGGCAATAAGGCAGGCTTGTTTCTCCTGCCAAAACTGTTTCTTAGAGTGCATTTGCTATTGCCATGTCCACTCTGGGTTTAACCATCACCTAAGAGAGTATATCTCATTCAAAAATTCTTCTCATAGATGGTTCTACTCTTTTGGTTTTGACTCCATCAGAAGTTCACCTTAAATTAGTCTTCTTTTAGTCTAGTTTTTCTTTTTTAAACCTGTAAGAAGTTTTCCATAAAGTAGCCATTTCATTCTGTAACAGCATCACATCTAATGAATTAGATATGAACTAGAAAAAGAAATTAGCTTTTGAACAAGATAGGGCCCAGTTATCTCCTTAGAAATGGGGCTTGCCAACTTCAGCTTACTGTTCTGATAATTCTTTAAAAAAATTCCGTAAGAAGACTGTTTATGGCAATCACATGGGCTTTGACCCTTCTTGCCTCTTTCAAAATCATTGAAAAGTATTTGTGCTGATTTTGCAAAGTATGAAAAGGCTTTAAAATATTTATGGCTGTTGCCTACTAATTTTTGCAATCTCTTTTCCTCAGTTGGCTCCTGGTATCTCCTCATGACTTCCATCTTGTCACTTGTATTCACAGCTTTCTGCTCTAAGGTGAGTGCTCACTAACTCCACTCAAGTGTTAGTTGTTAATTGCATCATATCTTGACTATGTATCTTGGATTTCCTTTTAGTTTTCAATTAACTGGGAAAATGAAACGTTTCACTTCCTAAATGTGACTCTATCACCTGCAAGTCCTCTCAGTAAGGGGCCTGTTGACTTTGCCTAGTTGGAAACCTGGCCCTACCGGAGAGACGGAGAGACGTACTGACTCTGAGAGGACAGTACTGCTCTTTGGACCAAGTCAGCAGGTGGCACATGGCAGACGCCTCTTTTTCAAAGATTATTCAGCATGGGGAGGCTGCCCCAGTAAGAGAACCTGCACATGCAGTTGACTTTGGAAAGGTGACTTACATCTGCGAAAATTCATTACCTTCCTGGTACCTTCATGTACTCTTAATTTCTTTTTTCTTATGGCAAATATAAAGTGGCTAGTACTCCCACACACTTTTCCTTCAGTGTCTCTGAAAAATTTTCAGCCCTGTCCAGAGTTTGTACTGTTATAGAAATCTTATTTTATATATTCTCAGACAGCGAATATCATACAATGCACCTGAAGAGGCTGCCCATCGCATTGACATTCATATTTAGTACGCAAAGGTGAGTCCTTTCTGGGGACGGAAGACAGTTTGCTCTGTAATGTCCTGAGACAGTCCTGTGTCTCCTGCTGCGGCTCCTGGCAGATCTTATAAAAGATCGTAAATTACTATCTGTTGAAATATATGAATTTAATGGATTCCATTAATGCACACCTGCACAGAAGAGATTTCAGGAGCCCAAAGATATGATCAGTCAAATGGCTTTAATAGTTATTAATTACAGAAGCAGACTATTTACCCGCTACCTACATAGAAATCTGCAAGTTGTGTAATACTCATACTTCAAGCTTTCTGGGTGGAAGAAGAAAATGGGCTTTGGTTAAAAGGATCAAATACTTATTTTAGCAAATGCATTTCCATGCTGGCACTTTTTTATCTTCTTATGAGAAAGAGGTTACCATTTTTGTATACAGATTTAGCGAAATTTAATGCCATGGAGAAGCTTTTTTTTTTTTTTTTAAATCATAGAAAAGAACTTTGACCAGCATTTGATATAGGCCATCTCCTTTTCCTCTAGGTGCATGGAAATTAGGTGTTTACATAAAACCCTAAGTAACCATTCATGATGATCTGAGTTAAAGTCTCATATATATTCCTGATACATTGGTTGAAGTAGCTGGGTGAGGTAGCATACATAGATTTCCATTTAAAAAGTAGCATGAACCCATTCATTTGTGTTCTGCAGAAAATATCTCACCATTTTTACCTAATAGTAATGATAATAGTAACAAAATTAATTTTTATTGAGTATTATATGTCTTACAGTAACTGAAGCAACCAGATACTATTGCATTTCCCCTTTTCTACATAAAGAAATACAGCATAAGGAGGTACAGGGACTTACCCTTGCCCTCACACCTAGGACTTGACTATGAGCTGCCAGTTGGTGGAGTCTGTCCTCAAATACCATGAATTTCTGCCCTTCAATATACCTAAAGGACTTCTATTTCTGTTTTTGTAAAGATGATTTTATCTATCTAAATACAAAGTTTGAGACAACAGCTAAATAGAGGAAGCTGCCTTACAGCAGGATAAAATCTTGACCAAAGCAGAATTGAAATCTCGAAGTCTGCCAAGTCTTAAGGTCAAGAGTCATGTCTAAGGACTGAAATAACTAAAGTGCTGTTCTTCAATTACAGAACTCAGGAAGATGGCTGTTCTAAGAGACTGATGTCTGTTCTCAGTGATCCGTCAGAGGTGGACCATTATGGCACACAATTCTGATTCCACCCTAGAATGTCTAAACATACGTGGATATGTCTAAACATATGGCTGGATATAATCACAGTAAATAGCTTATTTCTAATGATAGACCATTACACAATAAATTTTCATTCTATCCTCTGACCCTTGGTACACTGAAATAGTTGTATTTTCCAAGTTTCTTCATCTAAGGGAGTTTTTCCTGTTTTGTGCCTGTTAAATCACTGATATATCAAGAACCACATCAGACATTATCTCCTTCATAGCCTCTTTTGCAACTCTCCAGGCAAAACGAAACACTCCCTTTTGTGTTTCCCTATTAATGCTACATGTTCTGTATCATAATATTAACAATAGTTTATTTCCTTGCTTTTGTTTCTATGGCTCTCTTCCCTACTAAATTGAAATGTGCATGAAAGCAAGGGCAACTTCATTAGCCTCACTTTCATAAGCAATTAGCACATAGTAGGTGCCCTGAAATTAGCTGCCTCAATAAGTAAGTGTTTATTCATAGAACTGTAAGAATTATATTTTTACAAAATATGAATGGAGAAAAACATGATGAAGGCATTTTTCTCTTCCTCTAAAGAGCTAAAAGTATATAACTGGTTTGTAAATAAACCATGCTTCCTTCAAGAGTAGCCTGGTTACTGTCTCAATAAGTGAAGGACATATATTAGAAAGGAATTACACTCGCTGTTGATATTTCATTTTCTGTCTTTTTATGTGCCCATACAGCTGTAATAACCTTGCTTCTAGTATGCTTGCAATTTAGAAAACCATTTCTATGCATAAAGTTTCTGTGCACACAAGTGCATCTTAGAGTAATATGTGGTAACTGTGAGTCACCTAACTCCAACTTTATTGAATTAAGTATATTCAAATAAATTATCAAATGAATTTTATGGTGCTCCAACAAGGAGAATATCTATGGGAGTAGCATATTCTTTTGCATAAATATGGTGTGAACCTTCATTCCTTTGATTTGACCAGAAAATTAATAAAGATTATGAAGCAAAACTGTATTTCTATCCATCTCATAATTGTAAACACCCAAAAAATGGTTAATGATGAAACCAGAATAGCATCTTGCAATTATGAATCCCCATTTGATTTTCTTTAATACACAAAGTAATTTTGTCAAATTGAAGTTATATTGCAAAGAAATATGACCAACCAAATTGAGTTCATGGTTTAGATGGTAAATTTCTCTGAACTCAACTTGATGAAGGATTTTCTTATGTTATATGTGCTTACACCAGAATATATGAGAGTGGAGATCATTTTTATATATCAGTTTACTTGCTAGTTCATTGTCTATTTTCATTATTGCCATCATTATCATAATAAATATTACTAGAAGATTTAAAGGATTTCACAATTCTTTCTAACCCAACACTTTTATCTTCATCCCTGAGACTTACAAAAGCCTTAGGAAGTAAATACTATAGTTACTGTACTCATTTTACAAATGAGGTAGATGAACTTCAGGTTTGTTAAGAAATAAAGCTAATAAATGGTGTGGTTGATCTTGAGCTCAGGTCTTCCAATTTAAATTACAGCTCCCTGAATACAAATTGCATACTTGGGTTTTTGTAAGGAAGTTTTATAAGTCTTTTCTGGCATTATGCCCATAACATAAGGATATCTTCATGAGATCTAACTCACAAAATATTAGAATTATCCCACATCTATCATAAGCAAGCATTTATGAAAGGCATTATATATATATATATATATATATATATATATATATATAACAACATAAACACAATAAATTTTTTTTCCTGAACACATTCACCTGTTTTGGAATGATAAAAATGAACAAAAATAAAAATCTTGTGGATTTAAGATAAATATATTCAGCAAAGAGGTAAATATTCTTATGATGTAAACTGCAATACTGGACATAATATTCCATTTTTTGTGTGATCATGGAATTCTGAAAATAATCAGATTGTAAAAAATCAAAATTGTTTATACTTTTGACTGAGCTTTTTTTGGATTCACCTTCTCCATATGGATTCCCATTGCCCACAGAATAAAATTACATCCAAGCTTCTCTACCTTCTGAACCATATCTCTCACCAAGACATAGGTCTTGCTTCATAGCATTTCAAGTATTTCTCTAGTCAGAACATAGAAAACTCATGTTTTTATAACTGGTTTCATTATATGTTCTCAGCATATATAGTCTGTCTTGACTTTGCTTTTCTTTAAATCCTAAGCCTAAGAATCATCCTCTCAACAGTAACTTCCAGTAAACTCCTAGGAAATTTGTGGCTCTGTCTTTGTGCAACAGTGTATGCAGTTTTCTGTTTTTCATTATAGAATATATGATCACTTGTCTGTCTTCCCTCCTCAAGTGTGAGCTATTTCAGGTATGTGAGGGCAAGGGACTGTCACTTACTTGACTTTTATAAATACATTGCTGAATCCAATACTTGTTTTATGCATGACAAAGGAAAAAAGAATGACCTCTATAGTTTATAGAGGTCAATGCAGTCATTAAATACAATATAGTTTGAAATACTGAAATTTCTGCCCCATTAGACCTAACATACAATCATTTCTCCTTTGCTTGTATTCTCAGTAACAAGGGGCGGCTACTGCTTCAATACCAAAAATAAATTCATGTTATTGTGTACTTTCATCACTACATTCATTAACATTTTACATTTGGAAATAATAAAATAGTAATAATATCCCCCCTATGTTCTTATTTACATAACTGCAATGGCATACTATTTCAGTTATGACATAGCAACATATATTTTAGTTCACTATTTTTTAGTCTCAGAAAACTTTGTCAGTGGCCCATTTCAAATGGATTTTCTAGACCTATCTTGTAACTCTCTTTAACACCTTGTAGAAACAAGGAGAAAAACAGTCTGAATTGGCCTGGAGCTCAGAGACATCTTAACATTGAGAAAGGGCTCTGAGGAGACTTCTAGAAGTGAGAAGGGTAGATTATTATATTGCATTATTAATATGCAATGGATATGCATTTATTCATGTATAGTTGGCTCTACCTTTTAAATTAATTTCTACCTTATGAAAACTTAGTTCCAAATGCTTTTCTGAAGTGCAAATTGTCCAGAGAGAAAAGGTGGTTTTGTTAGGTTGGTATCTGTAGCCAGCCTTAGGTAAAATATTGAAACAGGTGAGGTAAAGTTATTTTAAATCTTTCCTTACTACATAAAGAAAGTATAAATATAAAATGAGTTGATTCTCATTAAGATTCAGAGTTCCCACATTATTTCTATTGCTCACTGCTATTACAGCAACTCTGAAGTCATTGCACACGCAACTTATGCTCCGTTTGAGGTAAGGAAATGATAGGCATATGCTGCAGTAACAATTTCTGCTCTCAGCAGCTCAATGCATTCAAAGAAATTCTGCCTCATGCAAACCTGCTCAATGTCCAAAAACTCCACAAGCCTTCCTCCACATGCTAATCTAGCAACCCAGTCACCTTTCGTCATTTTTTCCCTGCCATTTCAATACATAGACTCCACAGTCACATAGGAGAAGGGAGAGGTTTAGGGCTGTGTAAGACTTTTAAATGGCTCTGGTTGGAAGGAATATTTTATCATTTTCCTCTACTTTTATTTTTCTACTGAGATTTTGTTGCCTGACAAGGAGGCCTGAAAGAATGAGAGTGCTAACAAATTTTTGGCAAGTGGTAACTACCTTTGCTTGATTCCTGCCCTTACTAAAATGGAGATGGAGATGGGAAAGAAATAATACTGAAACATCCTAAAAATCATATGAAAATTTCCTACATCTTTCTCTGCTTTGTGATGAAAGCTAGGGACAAACAATGAAACCAACTTAGTTTCTATTGTCTGCACTAGCTGGTATGTTACTAAACTTTTCAATTTTGTAATATTAGCTCACTGTTATGACATCAGTTGTATTCCCAGTAATTTCCTGTGTTGTGTTTCTAAAATCTTGGTACCTCAGAATTTCATTATGTTTGGACATAGATAGTGCCTACACAAAGGTAGTTAATTTGAAATAACATTTTCAGGTGAACCTAAATGATGTCTTTAAGTGAACCTTAATCCAACCTGATTTGTATTTGCTTAAGAAGAAGAAACTTGAAGACAGACAGAGAAACCAAAGATACTTCTCTGGAGAGGAAAGACCATAGAAATACATAGAGAGACAGGATGGGTTTAGCTTCACTGTAGTAACAGGAACATTCAACAGGAACACCCTCCATAAGTGAAATACAAAAGTTATTTTTTGATCTTTGCATGGTAAAAAGAAAAGGAACCAACATGTTTTCCAGTGTGTCACTTTCTCTTCTACCACACTGAACAAAACAAATCAACAGACCAAACATAGATACAATGAAGGAAATTATGAAGCACCTATGAATTTGAAAGCTGTTAGAAAAGTTATTTAATGATCCATTGGCGTTTATCTCACGTTGGCTGGCAACATGGAGAGTATCAGAACTCTGAGCCATGAACATTCTACCTCTGCCAACTTCAGTTTTCTTCTTTCTAGATCATTCTTTTAAACCCTCCAGAGATCATTTTTTCTGTCTTCTTAAAGATAACACAAACCCACTAGATCACTAATGGTCTTTCTCACTTCAAAATTCTGAAATTTCACAGTATTGTAATTGGTCTCTCCGTTGAATTATTGGTTTGGTTTTTCATTCACTTATTTATATTCTTTCAGCTTTTTAAGCTTTTTATAAGATTTCACCCTGAACATCTCCAGCATAGTGTTCTCTGAGTGAGATACAATGAGAAACTAAAAGCTCTCAAGTGCTGTAGTGATTACAACTCAAGAAATGAACGCACATGTGAATAGTCATATTTCATGGAGGAGATGCTTGACTCTATAAAGTTAGTCAAAAATGCATTTCTCAAGGCCTCAGAAGGTAACAAGCATATTCCTAAAATGTCAAATTGTGTCTATGGTAAAAACTGCAATAGCTGAAAAGAAAATGAAGATTCTATTAGGGATAAAACCAAAAAATGAAAGCAAGAAAGAGCGTAAGTTAGATCAAGAAGCCAGAGCAACTGAAATTGGTTTACAAGGATATCAGTTAATTAGCACTGAGAGGTAGGATGAGCTAAAATTAAGAGGCATCTATGTCATCAAGGAAAGAATAGGGAATTCATAAAATTTGTTAGGAAGGCAAATAACATAATGAAAAGGTGGAAGTGATTTGTAAACTTTGCAGTTGTCAAGGGTGGTAGTGTTGAGAATAGTATAAAGAAGAAAAAGCTAGTGGCAGTTAGAAGAAATATATTTTCAGAGACATGTATGGCTTCATAAGCCACCTCAAAATTGTGTGTGTGTGTGTGTGTGTTTGTGTGTGTGTGTGTGTGTGTGTTTATGTGCACCTGTGCCTACCTGTGTATCTATGTCTATGAATCCTATAAAATTCCTCTATGGATAATTTTGCATGCCAACATGTTTACATTGTGTGCCCAATACTTTAGGTAAAGACTGGCCAACATATCATAATGGAGATATTGTAGATGTACCTACCAATGTTAATAAGTTGGCTTCAAGCAAGGATTAAACAATAATGTGTGTGGGCTTTCATCATTTGAATAGCATAAGAACAAAAGTGCTATTTTCCAGAGAAGAAGAGAAGAAATTCTGTGCCAAAATTTTATAACAAAAATTGTTACCTACTAATTTTAGACTTGCTAGGACCCTTAGGAACATGCGTTATTTCCTTAAAAATCTTCTATTTTGCATCTCTCCATCTTTGACTATCTTTGACTCTATCTTTTGATCTACCTTCTCATCCATCCCACCCATTGGTTCTATTTTCCCAGAGAACCTTGATCAATACAGATGTGAAAGTTAAGAATCTTCCATGTGCGGCTGTGATCACAAATGTAATTATGTCTTACAACCTTTAGTAAAACTACTACATACGATTTAAGTTGTTTTTGGTAACTGAGGAGGATCGATTTCTGAAACGTCTTTTCTCAGAGGATTTATTCTTCTGCACAACACTCTTTGCTGCAACAAATGCTTACTTTCTTTTACTTTGGTTGCCTTTACGTACTGCTTAAGTAAGTCTCCATTATTTCAAGTTTTACATGTTTATATTCTGTATAGTTATAATAGTATGGTCATGTTATGTACTAAAACTGTCCTACATCCAGTGTAAATATTTCACATAGGTTTGCTGTTTGGCTTTGAGAACAATACTGGTTCCAATATCTGAGATTTGCCACGCCCTCTGGAAAGTCTCCCTGAGAAGGCTCAGGGTGGCACTGGCAGTACTAAGGAGGATACCTCCCTCAGTGGTACTGACAGTGAGGGCCTTGTCACAGGACAGGAACACCCATTTGTCTAGGTGAGTGCTTCCTACAGTTTCCAGTGAGTGCCCTAGTATCAATTCATAAGCAATAAATGATATGACTGACAACCAAGGAGCTTACCTAATCCATTTCCACAGACACTTCAATTTCGACTACAGTATAATCATACTCCAGATCAGATTGAACAATTTCTTGTCTCTCAAAGAGTGAATATTCAGACACAAAAAATAATCAATTTAGCATATGCTCTTAGTCTGTATTTTCTTTTGGTCGCAGAATTCTCATAGGCAAATGTGTCAACAAAACTTGTAAAAAAGGGTACTTAGATCAGGAGATTAGAACTGTCTCTCTTTAAAAATGGATTCTTCATTCCACATGTCATATCAAAGCATTGTGGAAAGCAACACACGTTGATAAAACAGAGTGTTAGACTTTGTTGTTACACTGGTTGTGGGGACACACTTACACCTGTAATTGCAGCAGTCTAGGAGAGTGAGGCATGCAAACTGAAAATTTGAGGCCAGTTTGGGTAATCTAGTGAATTAGTGAGATTCTATCTCAAACAAGGAATATAAAACAAAGAGCTGTATGCCAGTGTGCATGCCCTGGGCTCAATCCCTAACATGCCCTTCAAATTATTTTCAAAAAGAAAAAGAAAAAATATTTCTCTTATTTTTCTTCTTTGTGAGTTATGTATCTCTGCATTTGTTTTCTTATGATGTTCATTGTTTTCTGTTAGTAAATTTCTGTTCCTGAGTGGTTGTTAGAATGAAGTCTGTGTGTTACACAAAAAGTATCACAACATCAAGTGGAAATTGGTCTTCTTCAACTGGAGTTACAGCTAATGTCTCAATGGAAAAAGTTTTGTTTGAGTTGTGTGCTGTAAGCCAGGATGATCTCAAGCAAGGTTTATTGAGAAACACACCTCTGTACTGTTTGTATCAAAAGATCTACTTTCAAGTTCCTATCATTAGTAAGTTTAACATCATTAGTCAGACAGTATCAAAATAATAGCATTTACTTAGTGAAAAACATAGAAGAGAAGGAACCATATTTCTTTACAATTAGCTCATGTCTTATTCGTATTCCCCAGCCATTGATGCAAAAACCCTCAGTCTCAAGTAGAATTTAATAGGAATAGTCACTCACTGAAGTATGGACAAAGAGCGTAGATTTAGATTTAAGTTCCAAGATAAGAATAGGAAGTTTCCAGAGAAGTAAGCTCAGGTGACTTTGTGAGTGGTAATATACCTCACAAACCATTTGCACTAAATGTAATGTCATGGAGTTTGCAAAGTGTGGCTTGACCCTGCACAGCACTGCACCCTACCTTCCTTCCCACTCCTCCACAGCCTGTTTTGGAGAGAGCTGTTGTAGTATCCTCTAAGGACTTCAGTAGTCATCCCCTTTGGGAAAGTCAATCTTTTATAGAGCAAATATTTATTGTGGGTTTGGTATTAAAGTCCGCTTCTTTTAATCTAGACTACTTTGCATCCTAAACTTTAGGAATATCTGAATGTCTTTTGCTACCCTCTGTGGGTATATCTATTGTCTCAGCACGTGGGGCTGAGCATAAAAGATTCTCAGGCATTTGAGATACGCAGGAGTGTACAGTGAGTTCAGGGCTAATCTGAAATACTTGTCTCAATAAATAAATAAATAAACAAACAAACAAACAAACAAATGTCTCTTGTATATTTATTGTTGTCCCCTGACATTTCGGATAAGGAATGGTTATTAATGTCTGTAGTTTTCGAGCTTACCCCAGATTCTGAAACCATTTAAGCCCAAGGGTGATTAAGAAAGAGGCAAACCCTCACTGACTCACAGGAAAGGAACACAGTTTGGACCTTAGTATTCCTGTTTCTCTCTCACTAACTGAGCCTCTTCAGCTTATACCCTGCTGTAGGAGTGAGACTGCCCAACATGCATAAATTGCAGATCTACAGACATTCCGCTCATGCATGAGTGTGAAATTGGGTGGGCAGATAAGGCTTCTCATTGTAAATGTGGGAGGGGCTGGGAGAGCTAAGGGAAGTATGTAATTTCCAAAGTGGGAATTATGCAATATCCAAGGTAGTGTGCAAAGACGAGGTATATCAAAGTTTGAATTTTCCCAGGAAACATTTTTTCCTGCATAACCCTCATATATGAATTTGTCTAAAAGTGTTTAAATCTAGTAGATGTTTTATTTTTAAATTTATTTCAGTAAAAGACGCATTACATTATTGCCCCTCAAAATATTTTCATTTGCTTTGAACACTCTTACTCCATCATTCTTGGCACTTTTGGAAGCAATTATGGAAATCTTCTTTTGTGTCTTTAGATCCCCTGTCTGGCTGCCTCAGTGTCTTAGATGAGTGAAAAGACTGTTTCATAATCATAAACTTCTGGGAACACCCAGTTTTAGCATGCCGGATAAGGTGGATGAAGACGCAAATGTCATAGTATTTTATGACACAAAGTATTCTAAATGTGTTGAAACAATTCAGGACACCAAGACAGCCAAGAAGAGACACTACGGCAAGGAAAGTTCGGAAAGTGGCAAGCAGGATGTGATAAGTGAGTCTGAAGTGAGGTCACACGGTTGAATTTGAGGTACACAATGGGAAATTTATCTTTCACTATAACTTAAAAAATTAGTGTGGACATTTATCATTGTTTTTGATAATCTCGATAATTGGATTCTCTATTTTTAGAAACTTAGACTCTTAGTGTTCTTCTTTAACCTTCAAGACCCACCCCAACTCTCTGGCACCACAGTTACTATACAATATTTTCTTCTAACTACATCTTGTTTTATCAGTATGGATCATCAACACAATTTGGAAGAGTTAGCTAGTATTTGTACTCACATTAAATTTTCCCACGTAGAAAGACTTGGCTCACATCACGTCCAAATGTACCTATGAAAGTCATGAAACATGCCTGTTGGGTCTTCGGATTCATTCTGCCAGTCTACCAAGATTCCAGTGATCATCCCAATGCCACACATGCTGTAACAAGCCTTTGGCATTTATATGTCTTAAATATAAGATATTTTTTAAAATTTTCCATTTTTGAACAAAATAGAATGATAATAATTTAAACCCGAGGCTGCCTATCCCCTTTGGCAACTCATTTTTATATATTAAGAGAGAGCAATATAAAAAGGAGGAGCTCTTAAGGCAATCATACATAATTACTAGCTAGGATATTAGCCTCCAAATGCAAGTTAAAATTTCATCCTCTTGTGCCTTGTAAGCCCTTACAGACATCATGTGCTTCTCTAATTAGACTAATGTTAGGCCTTCGGGTTTGCAGAATACTGCCACCCACAACAACCTCTACACTTAGCTCCACGTGGTATACAAAGGGAGAGGGTAACCACATCTGAACGATACCATAACACCTGATGCAGTACGAGATGAAACACAGAAGAAAACATTGTAGAAAAAACATACAGTGCACATGAATTTTTTTTAAATGAAAGAAAACTTTGTTCCTGTCTAATGCCATTCATAGTCACTGTGTTCTTTCCATGAAAATATGTACTCCAATAGAGTTGTTTACTTGGGATCTTAGAAGATTAATTTAATTTTTAGTGAATGATAAATATTAGAATGCTTTTCAAAAGAGAGATGCATGTGTAAGTGGATTACAAGGGAAGGATCTGCAGAGGGAATGAGAAGAAAGAGAGTAAAGAATACTTAATTCCACTCAAATCCGGGTAACAGATCCTTCAAGGTGCTCACTTGGTGCTGGCATCTGGTGCCTCTCTTGTATATGTAGGACCTTTTTTAATAGAAAAGAACCAAAGCTCCAGAACTAGCCTAGCTAATCACTGAATCATTAGCACACTTAAAATTCCTGAAATCACAGAGTCTTGCAAGATAACCTTTAGGCCTTCGCTTAGTGCTTGTTTACTTCATTTGAGAAGAGATCAGAAAACGCCACATTATATTAATCATTCTGCTTAATACTTTCTTGTGTGGTACAACACTTTTCAAAACAAGTTTGTTTGAAGTATTCCCGTACTTCAAAGAGTAAAAGTGCAAATCTTTTGTTTTCCTGAAGAATACACATGAAATTTTTCAACACAGTTTGAAATAAAGAAAATTACGTATATTGTATTAAATACATGTTTTTGCTTCATTTTTTTATTATAGTGATAAATAATGTATTTCTCAGTAGACAGGGAATTCTAGAATCTCCGCTGCCTGCCTATGGGGAAGAACAAGGCTGAAAAAGAGCCCACAAGCAAGGAGATGAGCGAGTGTGCACGGCTGGTTCATTGAGAATTTATATTTAGTCTTAAAACCTGGATCACCACCATGAGCTCTGAAACACTGGTATTTGCTTTATATATTTTAAAGAAAGTGAGTTATTATAGTAGTTAATTCATGAATTATTAAGATTATGTGAAATAATACACACAGAGTATTTAGAACAGTGCCTAGCACACAGGAAGAGCTTAATAAATATCAATGACTTCATAGGATTTGCCCTGGAGAGTTGAAACTAGCATGCTCTGTACTTTTGTTCCAAAAGGTGTCATTATTTGAGGCTTAATTTAAGCCAATGTCCACGTCTGAGACAGTCCAGTTTTGCCTGCTGGGATATGTAGCAGGAAGCTCCAGGCAGAGGCAGTAATGACAATCAGGTGGGTGGCAGCATAGCGGTTCCAGATGGTCCTTTGGCAAAGCGTCACATCCATAGCTGGAAACTGAGGTGCTAGGGTTCGGCTCCCAGGGGTGATAACGAGATGCTGATTGGGAATCCAGAGTGAAAACAGTGATGCTTGGGGGAGAACTGTGGCTTGGACACAAACAGATGCCTGAAGCTTGCTCTATATATACCAAGCACAGGGTCACTGGCAACCAGGACAGTCTCACTCCCCACTGTGTCTTCATGAAGATGCCTTGATGTTCATTTTTGAGGCCAGCACTGGCTCAAAAATTAAATTGAGCTACAATAGGTTTTTGAACTATCTGCAGATGAGTAAATTGGGGAAAAGCCATTTTAGAAGTTACAACAGTTTCCCAAATATTATCTCATATCTCTCTCATTTAAAAAATGTCAGTGTTGAAATTCAGAATATTATCCTCAGAGCATGAAATTTGCAACACAGTTAGCCACAGGATCTGACTCTTTTCTCCCAGTACAGTCAATTATCTCTCCTGCTGAGGTTTTGTATGTCTTGAATATTCCAGCTGCAACGTGAAATGGGCTATGCATTGTATATATTTGTGTCTAGCCAAGTTTGTTGTACAATAAATGATTTTTGCTTAATTCATAGATTGACTTATTATAGTCTCATTATCTCAGTGACCACTTGTGCATGTAATAATTTTTGCTTATGGAGAATGGTGATAGTTTAAACTTTCCAATATGGCGATTAGTTGTTAATGGTAAAATAATAGATGCAAATGAGTACCCTTAAATATTTTCCTTTAAATTTTTTGTCTATAATTTGAACAATAATTTATGCTCCTATGATTTATATTTCACAATAAATTCTGATTGTATTGAGATAACAGTCATGCATTTATATGTCTAGTAGAAAACACAAATCTCAAAATAATTGAAACAGTTAAACTGAAGATTGTTTTAGACAAATTTTGTGATGGATGAGTGGCAGAAGCTTATAATGAACAAAGGTCATGTTAAAGACCAAAGAGTTCACTTCTTATCATTTAGGAGAAATAAGTAGACTCCAAGCAAAGAGATTAGCATTAGAGTGGGCACTGTTTCCTTTGCTGTGGTAAAGTTGTTACTGACTCAGGAAGCCGCTATCAAACCTGTCTCCTACTCCACACTCAGCGGTGCTTCACCCTAGCAAGGCAGGTTCTCTGCACACTGCCACTTTCCCGACAGAATTCAAATACACGTCTGTCTTATGAAGGAGGGTCTGACTGGTGGAATCTTGCGTTGCCCTCTCGCCAACAGCAAGGAATTTTGGAAACACAGTGCTATGATTTCCATCTAGATGCACTCAACAGTAGGGCTGGCGGAAAGCAATTGGATGATGGACGCGTATGAGTTAAATGTGCTGCTAAGATGTGGAGTTTGCTCAGAAGAGGCCGATTTGTGTGTGGGTGGCTGAGGTGTCATTAGAAAGAGCACACAGTGCCTCCCTTGCTGGCTCCTCCCTTCATTCTCCCTGCTTCTTATTCTCAGTGTTGGGAGCAGCGCTCCTCTGCCACGCCATTGTGCCTTGGAACCAGCTGACTTTGGACTGGAACATGAGTCAAAATAAATCTCTCTTCCAAAATAAACCTCTCCTCTTTTAAGTAGTAGGTGTTAGGTATTGTGGCTCATATGATAAAATGACTAAGACATGCATTTTGCTATATTCTCTAATTATAATTCTGTAATGACACGGAAGAATGTACAGTACTTGGAAACAATAGTAGTATTGCAGGGTGTTCTGGAAAGTTACAAATGTGGACAAAAGATGCTAAGAAAAATTATAGACACTGGGAATATTGCACTACTCTGCTTTGTACTGTTATAACTGAATACTTGAGACTGTAATTTATGAAGAGCAAACTTTTTTTTCTTACAGTTCTAGGAAGTTCAAAGTTGCAAAAGCTACACTTGGTGAAAGCCTTTTTTCTGCACCATCATGGGTGAAAGGCAAGAGGACCTGTATATGTGAAAGGAAGGGAAAAAAAACCCAAACTTTTATTTTTATTAAGAATGCCTAGTCCCAGACTATGAGCATTAATCTATTCATGAAAACATAACCTCCACAAGCTCAATACCTCTTAAAAATCCCACTCTCAACAATTGCACTAGGGACAAAATATCTAGCAGATGAACTTTGTGAGATAAATTAAAACTTCAGCAATTGTTTTCATGTCTGTTTTATTCATACCCAATGGAATAGTCTCTGAAAGTTCAGATCTGTCCTTCCATAGATAAGACTGAATACACTACATATTCAAAATCTGGACAAAAATTTTTGGTTTAGGAAATCAACTGCATCAATATCTTTCTTTTTTCTGAAAATTTGTATCATTTATATTTATTGATTTATTATTAACTATTTTCAACAGTGCCCTGAGTAAATTTGGAAATGAGATGTGACTCATCCCCTACAGTCAACTCACTATCATGGTCTTTGTATAAATATAGTTAGCAGGAAAGCAACAAACCAACCAAAACTTTTCTTACTGTATCTATTTTTGCACTATATATATATATATATATATATATATATATATTTTGTACATCATATATACATTTATATATTTTGTACTATATATATATATATACACACACACACACACACATAGAAGCAATGCAGAAGCTCCTTAGCACCCTCAATAAGCATTCAAAAACAACTTATACAGTAGGATAGAATGCAAATACAATGCAATAAAGAAAATAGATTTTTAAAACTCAATGTTAGTCAAAATGTAACATCAGCCAGGAGCTTTGAAAACTTTTTCTTATTTTAGTTAGAAGTCAAATATTATATTTAAATTAACATCCTTATTTTGGCAAAATTATTGTAGATTGGTAGTTCCTAGATTGGACATGAGGTTTCACTACAACACAAAATGAGAGAAAAGTAAAATGAGATGAGGCCAAAAAATGGAATTAGTATGGCAAAATATTAAATTATATGATAGAAATGTTTATGGTAAGTAGGAACAAACCTAGCTCTCTGCATTTTATCAATCATTGTGAAGTGAACAACAGTTCATGGCATTAAAAACAGAACTAATAGAAGCTGGGTGTCCAAGATGTTTAG